>JAUESR010000208.1:3000000-3280000 GCA_030914345.1 Drosophila koepferae
GAAATTTAAAATGTATTCAAAAACATTTCAAGTTAGGGTATCTCTCAGCCGAATATTACCAACTTGTGGTATATATCTCAGTCGGATATTCCGAAACAAATCCATACAGCTTACAAATACAATTCAGGTTCAGTGGAGGTATTTGAGATTCGTGCACTCTTTTGCTGTAGCGGCGATTTGTTTAGCCGGTTTAAAGCATTATGCACAGACAGCTAAGGTTTGTATGCAAATGGTATCTGTATGTACTATATGGTAAAAAGTCTACTACATTGTTTTCCATTGTCGTCTGGTAGCACGCACGAATATCAAATTATGAGAGTCCTGTATCTCTTCATAAGCTGACATGCTCAAGTCCAGATTTTAATCCCACATCCTGTCAGTTACTTTATATTTTTGAACAATTTTATTTTTTCCATCTCTTTTTTTTGTGGTTTTTGTCTGCTTTTAACGAGCAAGAGGGTCACCGCAGGAAAGGCTTTGAAACCAGTTGAAGGACTTCAGGAGGAGGACTCTAGTGTTCATTTCAACCAATTGAAAGTGCTGAACTAACAAGTTTGGAATTTTCTAAGCATCACAAATGGCTTGGCAATTAAAAATTTACAGAGCACTTCATTGGCTTGTGGGTGAGCTCATCAACAGATAAATATGCACATGTATGTGTATGTATATGTATAATAAAAAATAATACAACAAATATGTTCACATTTATATATATTTATATCTGTATATCTTTATTGTTCAAGTTTTTATGCGCACTTGGATTTTATATCCATTCAACGAGGTCAACAACTGCCTGCACAGAACTATAATATATATATCTCAATTCATCGATGCTATCTATTATATATAAACCCAGTTGCTATAGATGATATTCATTGCTAAGAATTCAATTCAACTATTCAATCAGTTGTTGAGCGACATTTTCTATAGCCTACTTATCTGCGCGTCGTTGCAAAATTGTAATTAATTGGCAATCAAAGAGTTTTCAACTAAACTCTGCGCTCTAGCCATTTGTCATTTATTATTTATTAAGCCACTGAGTGCATTGGCATCAATAGTTTGATTATTTGTTCAGCAAGTGCGCAATAGAAATTGCCTTTGTTGACAACTTGAATAGAAATTTTAATTGAATTTAGTAGCTACTAGTATTGGCTATTATTAATTAATTAAATCATTCCCATGTTAGCTATCAAACGTTAGCTTTTATTCTATGGAATTTGAATTTATTTTCCATAACAATGTATTTATTATATTATTTTTTCTTTATATCTAAATAAATTGCTGCTTGCACACAAATATTCACTGAATTTATTAGCCAATAATTAATAAAGTAATATTTATTTGTATTTATTTTACTTTTTTTTTAAAGGTATTTAAATAAATATTTTATGCATTTATATACAATTTTTTTATTATTTATTTATTAGAAATTTGTGTTATTCCTTTAAATTTTTTATATACATTTGTACATCTATTTTACCAATTTATTAATTTAATATTATTATTTTTTTAATCAGCGCATATTTTATATTGAAGACTTAAATTTTTAACACAGTCTTTTTTTTAGCTTTTCTTAAGTGTATGAACTTAATCTATATATAAATTGAAACAAAGAATTAAAAAAATAATATATATATATAGATATATATATATATATACATATATACTTATATAATATACAATCAAGCCGAGTAGCTGAAAACTTGTTGTCAAGCTGGCAGCTGGTAGCCGCATCAAATTTCGGTAGCAATTTTTGACAACAAATTAAACGCAGCCCTCGGTCACAGTTCAACAAACTAAAAGTGTTTGTTTTATGGCCTCCATGTACTCTACACAACCACAACAACAACGTCGGCCACAGCAGCAGCAGCAGCAGCAGCAGCAGTAGTTGAATTGGCAACAGAAGAGGGCAAAACAAAAGGGCGAAATCGCCAAGCAGACAGCTATAGATTAGCTGCAGCTTGTCACAAAAACACACACACACGCACACACACAATCAAGTGAAGGGCCAAAAATAACTCGAATGGCTTGTACGATTGCAGCCGTATAATAAAGACTCTTAGCCTTGACCAAGGACCCATGAACTAGCATTCAACAACCATTCAAAAACCCAAACCGCTCGCCCAGCGAGTCCCGTCAGCTTGATGTCTCTTTATGTTTGCGCTCTCTCTCTCTCTCTCTCTCATGCACTCTCACTCTCTCTTTCTCACCACACATAATAATCTACTTCAGTTCTGACTTTATTCTTTCCCTCTCACTCTCGCTCCCTTTAAATTGTCGTATAACGCACTTGTGAGATCAATGCGTGGCATTTGCAGCGAGACTTCACTGTCCCATTGCCACAGGAGAAACGTGTCTATTGTAATCCGTTCGAGCTTTGTTTAAGCCCGCAGCAGCTGGCATCGAGTCGAGCATTCAATTGAAATTTATTAAACAAATGAACACGGAATCGTGCACTATGCACAAAGGATTCCTGTTTATTATAAGCGAATCTTTTGATTCTATTCAATTCAATTCCATTCCTGCACAGCTTTAACAATTATTTTGCTGGACTTCTTAGAGCTGCCGAATTATTGGCTTCAGTAATTTATTGGCTTATTAAAAGTTTATTAATTAAGGCTGCTCTCCGACTTCACCGCAAACTTTTCGCACCCAATAATTGTACGTAAGTGTGAAGCCAACTAGAAATACCAACTGGAAACACGCAGAGTTTTAGCAAATAGTAAAAGCTGCAAAACACAATATGGCCACACATAATAAAACCAAACCAAAGCAAATAAAACTCGCTTGCAGCAATAATAAATGAGATTAACTGAAAGTTGTTAATTCTGAAGTAAAAACAAATATGTCAAGTTCTTTTTATGACCTGTCTAAAAACAAACACATCGAAATGACCAAGCAGAAACAGTCTAACTCCTGCAGTAGGCTATAAAGGATTGCAGAATACCCTTTCAGAGCTGTAACAAAAAATTAACTTGTAATAAAGTTCAAAATATTGTGTAGATCATATATATATTTATATGTCATCTGTACAAAATGGTTAATAGTTATCCAACTGCAGAGCTGGTGCATAACAGTGGAAGAATAGGAAAATGTTATATCTATAAATACAGAGTCAGTAGATCAGACATTATATAAATAAAATCGTGGTTGACCTACTCTATGGGCGGGGCTGTACATAAACTCATGTTTGGTCTACTGAATAAAAGAATTCGTGGTTAATCTATAATATAAATAGAGTGGTGCTAGACGTACTCTAAAGATGCAGTCTTTAGATTTCTTTAGAGATGACTCAGCTTTGATATACTCTATAGATGGAGTTAAGTTAGGCCTACTCAACAGATGTGATTTATATTTATATAAACTTTATAGTTGGAATCTAGTTTTGATTCTAAGGAACTTATTCATCTAAAGAGTAAGATGAAGTAATGCTTAATCTTTCTACAGATGGAATCATGATTGGCTAACTCTATTGTATGAGTCATCTTTGGTTAACATAGATAGATATGTCAAACTAGACCTGATACTCGGTCAAGAGCGATTCGCCGGCAATCTGCTTGCTTGATCGACTCGCTAGGTCCAGAGCAATCTACTTTCAAATCTTGGCAATACCAGCTGCCAAACTGTATTAAATATAATTCTTGCTTTACAAACCCATTGAATATACAGATAGAACGCTTTATAGATACTATTATGCCACACGCTGGTTGAAGGGAATATAGATTTCAAATTGCAAGTCCCATAAATAAAAGCGCTTATGTTGCAAATAATAATGTAATTTCTGTATTGCCACGCCCCAATGGGCACGTCCACAAAATGTAAGCACTTGCTAAGATGAGGGTACCACATGGTATAAGTATTTACAATATATGTTCCATATTATAAGTATCTTGCTGGGCATTAGGGCAGGCAGGCCGTTGCAGAGACGCATCGATGAGCAGACGGTCAAGCGGACGGAAAAATGAATCGTTCAAAACGGATATTGCCTAAAACCAATACACTCCTCTTTAAATACCCTGCAAGCACTCTAATTGCTAAAAGGGTATATGAGTTTTGAGAAACTGAAGGAAGGCAGTTAGCAGGAGGCAGGGCAGATATATAGATCAGATCTAGCTAAGTCTACCCATTATAATATCCCCCATAATATCTGCTTTGCAGTACTCTAGGTGTCTCTTAATCGAACACTCCCGACTCGAGCACGTTCCCTAGTTTCCACTTCATGTACATGCAGAAAAACTCTCTTGGCTATAACTCAATTAAATTTCAGCTGCAAACAATGCAAATAAGTGATGCAACGCGAGCATAATTAAATACGATAATTTAATTGAAATTGTCAATTCATGTCAACTAGTTAATTTATAGCTTTTTGTATAGCATAAAAAAGTTGCTCATTTAATAATACATTAAATAAATATTGCAAATGAAAGATTTTATTTAAAGAGTCGTTTAAAGCTTTAAAAATAAATGCTTGAAAATTCTAGCATAAATTATGCATTAAACAGGCAACAATAAAATATAAATATATCTCTTAATTCAATTGCATAAATAAGCTGAATTTGTCTAAAAGTAAGTTGTTACAGCATTAACATAAATTTTGAACTATTGACCACAATGTACAGACCCTCATCTAAGTGATTGTGTGTGTGTGTGTGTGAGAGCGTCTGTGTGTGCGAATAAATTTCACACAAATTGCCATAGAATAGAGCAACAAATGCAGCAAAAGCATTTGAGTTATTTCGATGGCAGAGCCAGAGACATGAGAAAAAAAAAAGGTTAATAATGTTGAGTCGGATGCCGAGCCGGGAGCGCTCGTTAAAAGCGACATGTGTCTGCAGTTCGCAGGACATGTCTGTATGTATATAAACATATATATATATACCTATATATATATATTTGTATGTGCGATGGAGGCCACATCCGTTTTACAAATCGCACACAAACTGTACTACACGCAAAGGGAATTCTGTGCTGACTTCTAATGTGACTGTTGTCGTTATTGTTGTTGTTGTTGTTGTTGTTGTTGGTTGTCGTCTATTACCCAATAGACGTATCTTACGGTCTGATGGAGCAGCATTTGTGCCTATACAGAAGTCAACACTATGGGCTCGGCGCTTTAGTTCCATTGTAATGCTTAACGTTTAGTTGGCCCGAACGCAGCATGTGGCCCACATTTGCATGAATGTCATGAGTCGACGCTAATTGAAATGATTTCGCTGCCGTTCGATGGCTTGTGGCCAGCCGAGCGAAGGCAGTGCCAGACGTTGCCAAAATTAGCAGCCAAGTGAAATGTAAACGGAAAAGCAGCAGGCAAATGGCATTTAATTTTAGCTTAGGCGCTGACAAAATGATTCAAAGTGACTGAAAGTGATTTCTTGCTGTCCTCAGCACATAACATATATTTCGTATATCGTATATCGTATCATGCATATCGTATATCAAAACCTGAGTTGAAAGTTCATGCCAGTCAACGTGACCTTTCCATCAGTGCCAAGCGACGGCCACAAATCAAGTGTGGGCAAAAACTGGACACGCCCACATTTGCAAAACACCAAACACAGCCTGGGGCATAAATCAGTGCTGCAAACAGGCCAAAGCAAACAGTCACAAAAAAGCGAACGCCTCAAAGTATGCTACGCTTTATGCATTATTTACCGCACATAAATTTTAATAACAGGAAGGCAGCATGGGCGCAGGTAGCTAGCATGCATAAATTGTATAAAACTGATGTAAACAATAGGCAAATGAGTATGAGCAACAACAACAACAACTATCAAGTAACAAATAGACAGATTTAACATTAAATCAATTGTACACAAAAGAAAAAAAAGAACTTGATTTATGCAGCATCGACTTTCGTCGCGACAATCAAATCACACAACGTCGCATTTGTTGCTGTTCTTCAAATCGATTTATTCCAATTACATTAAGTATATATACACATATAATTTAAAATATTCAGTCAGTTGGAGATTTAAGCGAAAATATATGTTCTATCATTATTTGGATTTTATTTATCTATTTTCTTTTATTTCGTTCATTTTTATGGCGTGCATTCTGTGTGTTCCAGCTAAAGTTTTCGCTAGAACTTCACCATAAAAAACTCAAAAAAAGTGAAAATATAGAAAAAAATAAACATGATATATAAAAAATATGAAATAAATAAAAAATATTAAAAAACAGTATACAAAATAAATAATTTAATAATTTAATAAATAAAAAATATAAAAACAGTATGAAAAATATTAAATTAATAAAAATATAAAAAACAATATACAAAATGAATAATTTAATAATTTAATGAATAAAAAATATAAAAAACAGTATATAAAACCAATCATTTTGTAAATATAAATAATATTCAATAATTAAAATTAAATATTCGAATATGGAGCGTAAAATTCTTACTTTAAAAAAATCCATTTTGAAATCGACAAATTTTTTTCTAACATATGAAAAATTGTAGAACATTTTTTAATGCAAATAATTTATCTTTAAATGTAAGTCAAATGCCAAAATAAATACATATGTATTTCTAATCAATTAATTTTATTTTATTTATTTATTTGTATTTATTTATTTATTTATTTATTTATTTATTTATTTTTTTTAATTGTATTATTTATTTATTCTTTTTTTTTTTTTTTTTTTTTTTTGTCCGTTTTAGTAGTTTTTCTCATCGAGCCTCTTAATTAATTTCTATTTTAATTATGAATATTTTAATAAAATCTATGATGATGTGATGAAGTCAAATTTCAATGCATTTTTAAAATCCATGCTTATCATTATTATTTTTAGTAAATATAATGAATTTTAAATTTACGAAAATAAAAATAATTTTTGAATAACAGAACCTTATCAATTTTTCAAAATTTTGTTCACGAAAATATTTGTGTAATACATTTTTTTTTTTAAAGATTTTTAATAAAGTTTTGAAATTCAGAACTTTATCAACTTTGATGCTTCAAGATTTTAATCGCGTGCACATTTAATTTAGCTTTATAAATAAGTTGCAAATTTTTTGAAATTAAGAAATATTTTTTGTTTAATTTGGTTAGTATTTATCTATTTAAACTGATTTGAGAACAGCATTAGCTTGACGCTGTCATATAATTAAATCATTTTCAGGTGCGCAAGCACTCAGTAGCTGTAGATGTTGCTGTCTACTTGCCAGTTCAAGTCACACATCAGCAGTAGCCAGACACCTAGAGTTCAGACAAACCGCACACACACACAAACGCACACACACACATATATATAGATACAAACTTGCTAAGACAATGCATCATTTGTATTATTCACAGTTCGTAAATTAGGCGTATAAGTAAGCGCAAGGAGGCGAACCAAGAAAGTCGAGTGCCAATTGAGAGTGAAACTTATAGATAGACAGAGAAAAGGTAGATAAGAAAGAGAGAGCAGAGAGAGAGAGAGAGGAATGGTAGGGACTACAACCGCAGTCTGATGAATTGCGCAACTTGGCTTCCCCATTGGCATTGCCAACTTTTCCCTTTACCTTGACTCGTCCGGGAGTCGTATTGTGCGCGGGAAATTGGAATATAGCTATGCGCCACGTTATATACATATATTGAAGTGAATATATTGCAGCTGCTGGCAGCTGTGGCATCCACAAAATGAACAGTCTAACTACGTTTGCAGCAGCGTTAGACCAAGGCTGCGAGGTGGGCAACAAATCTCTGTGGGAAAAGTTTAGAAAAAACAAGTAAGAACGTTGCAGTTAGGCGCCACTAACTGCGATATACTTTGTTCCCATAGGTGCATCTTATTTATTTAATAAACATTTAATTAACGAAATATTTCGGCAATTAGAAAACGTACATGGCAAGCAACAAACGTTTTTCCTACACATACATACATACAGATTACATACTATACGAGTATACACAATTTTCTAAGTATACATACAAAAGTTTGCATGCCAGAATATTCTAAGAATTGTGACTGAATTGGGAATTTTTCGATCGTTACTTTAGTTTTATCAAAAGGCGCTCTAGCAATGCATTGCAATGTCTTATTTGGTTTTAGTTAATGAAGTGCAGGTCAGGGCAGTGGCGCTGGTGGTAAGCAATACGCAAGCTATACTTAGGTGCGTGGGTTCGAATCCCGCGGAAAACTTTTTTTCAAAAATTATTTATTTTTTATTTTTTTATATTTGTATATTTATTATAAAATGCTTGCTGCCAATTGATGATAATTTATAAACATACGCATATGAATTTTGCATTTAAGCAAAAACTAAAACAATTTTTCCGATTTGCCACGCTGGTCAGCTGATCAGCTGTGAATTGATTTAGGTTTAGCTAACGATTACATGTTGTTTTCAAAAGACCTAGGTTCGAATCCCGCTGGAAACTTTTTATTTATTAATCAAAAACTTATCAATTTTATTTTTTAAATTTATTAATAATATTATATTTATGTTAAAATGCTTTTTGCCATCTTAGCAATTGCTACTAAGCTATTATATGCATGAATTATGCAGTTGGCCACAACAAACTTCTTTGCCGATTTGCCACGCCCCCAGTGGGCGTAGACGCATAATTTTTTGCCAGTTCTTAGAAAAGGCCGAGGCTAACATGACTGCAAAATTTGGTTGCTTACATTCCAAAAATGCGAAAATTACAGGGTATTTTTCGATATGCCACGCCCCCAAAGAGGCTGAAAAATTATTTTTGGGGCATCAATAGAGGAGAACATTAGTAACTCAACCATCCAATTTTCAAGCTTCTAGCTCTAAAACTGTAGGAGATATAAACTTTTGCGGTTTGCCACGCCCCCTGTGGGCGTAGATATATCCACCATAGCTTATTAGTCTTGGGTTGTCAACCCGAGTATACATGCAAAATTTCAAGTCTCTAGTGTCAATAGTGTTCAAAATATAGCACAATTTGAAAAATCACTATATATTCAGGTCCGATTTGCCACGCCCCCAATGGGCGTAGACATATAACTTTTTGATCGATCTTTTTAGAATCATAACATCAACTCACATGCAAAATTTCAGCGTTCTAGCTTTAACGGTGTAGAAGATACGTATTTCCCGATTTGCCACGCCCCCAATGGGCGTAGATATATCCGCCATAGCTTTTTGAACTTGGGTTGTCACCCCGAGTATACATTTCAAATTGCAACTCTCTAGCTCATCATCTAGTATGATAACTTAACTATGGGCGGAAGAGTTTTCCGATTTGCCACGCCCCTAGTGGGCGGATCGGGAAAATTTTTACACTTTATAATTCGGGAGCATATATGAGTATATGTTTAAAATTTCAAGTCTCTAGCTCTAATAGCGCCGAAAAATATTGCGTTCATACTGACAGACGGACAGACGGACAGACGGACGGACAGCAAGACGGACATTGCACAAAACCAATATACTTTTTTCCCTTTGGGAACAAAGTATAAAAATTTATAAAAAAACAAAAATGCAAATAATAATTTTTAATTTTAGTTTTAAATTCAAAACATAACTCAAATTTAAAAAATTCGTATAACATTTTTTAATTTCTTAAGATGTAGAAATTTGTATAAAATTTTTATTTAAAAAATTCTTTAAAAAATATATAATTTTTGGCTTGCTCATATAGAACTTAGGAATCAACCCTTGCATCATTTCAATTTAATTTATCACATTGTCCTTTAGTGCGTTAACATTGCAAGCCATTAGCGTGTCAGCTCCTCTCACCACACATCCACATCGCACCGTCAGCCGCAACTCTCACTCCCTCTCCCTCTCTTGAGCGGACACACCTCACAACTTGCAAAGTTTACTTTTTATGGCGACGGTATGTAAACTTTGACACTTGAACAATTTTGGTTTGGCGGACAGATACAGTTGCTAGGGCGACTACAGCAGCTCCCTCAGCTGCCCGGAGGCAATGCGTGCAGCAAAAGGGTCTTTGGCATCTTCACACACACACACACACACACACACACAATTTGCATAATTTGGTGTTAATTGAAAAAGTTGGCTTGGCCACAAATCTATGGATGCGGGCCAAACTCAAGCAGCTTAATATACGACTACAAATGCTCTGATTAATTGTGTAATTGAGCCCACGAAATGTGATACTTGCGCCACGTGGCTGGCGGCTGACTTGCGATTCGGGATGGAGCAGTTGGCAGGACATTTAAGTTATGTCTACGTAATGGATACATTTCAACTGTCTGCTAGAGATGGCAACGTGAAATGCTATTGAGATGAATGCGGTGGTGAAATGTGGAAGAGAAATGAAACAATTCCAAATTGAATTGAAATGTAAATAAAAATGCAATTTGAGTTTATGTAATAGAAAGTTTAAGAACAGTAAAACAAATACTGAGTATATTAATAAATTTATATAACTGAAATTATTTATCAATTCGGATTTTCATTCTACAAAGAGCATTACAAAAATCCCTAAATTCAATTTTAACTTTTCTAGAAAATATCTATAGATATGTTCTTAAAAATAGTAATGTGGCAGCATTAAAAATTGAATAGCCAAATTTAGTCATAAACATGATTTGTAAAAGTATGTAAAAAGTCGTGAGTCATTTTTACCTAAACATGCATCGTGAGTCGTGCTTCGTGTCTCTGCTTCGTGCTCTACTGATGGCTGTCCATCTTTAATGTATTTGTTTGCTTGTCTGCCTATGTTTGTGCGTGTGGATGGAGATGCTTGATGAAGCATGTCATGACTGTGGCTTTATTTTTCATGTGGTCTGACAATAATAACATCAGCTACAATAACAACAACAACAACAGCTACAACAACAACATTAAATTTGCTTTGCAGTTACATTTTGGCAGCACATTTTGTATAATTTGATAATTTCATTAAATAAATTGCTAAGGGAGACATTTGTTTGCCCAGCTATAAGTGCGACTGTGTGTGTGTGTGTGTGTGTGTGTGTGTGTGTGAGTGTTAGTAATTTGGCTTGTGTGGCCATTTTTACATTGGCGTAATGAAAAATGTTACAAGAAATAATTAAAATTAGTCCAAACAAGCACAGCTTGAGCTCAATACCGAAGCTGAAGGACCTGCCTCAACGCGAGGCAAGGCGGCAAAAACGCTCGTGACTAGCTTACGAAATTAGTATTCTCAATGGTGTGTGATAAGAGAGCTGAATGGATTTCATTTTTTTTTTTTTTTGGCAAATCCACCTGCTACCACGTTTGCCTTTAATCTGCTTTAATGGGCTCTGCATTAACAATGGGGCTAAACAAAATGCGAGAAGCCCACAAATCTTAAATTCCCTTGTCAGCGATGACGGCAAATATGGGGCATCTAACTTAAATATACCATGTAGAGAGCTTTAAGTTAAACATTTGTATTGGCTTATCATATGCTAAGCTGGTCTATAACACGGCCAATAATAATATTAGCCGCAAGCTGTGCAATTTTGGGAATTGCTTTACCCACTGCTACCCTTTAATGATAATGATTTATTATCGTAGTTTATGTTTTATTTTATTAAATTTTTTTTTTTTTAAGTTTTTAAATAATCTTGAAGGTCGTGTTATTTTTGATTTAGAAAAGAGATAGACATTATTTATTTTTGTAGTTTTATAACTCTCAATACATAGCAATTAATTCATAGGCTTATTTCATGGTAAAAGGTTAATAAAACACAAAACAAAAATAATAATAATATTTAGTACAAGTCTAATAATATCTTGTCTGTCTAGTAGAAGTCTAATAAACGACAAAAACAAAAAAAAAACTTTTGTATTGCCTAAAGTATCATATGACTAAAGAGCTTGGTCTTCTAATATTTGGAATGTATTTGTTGAGATTGAGAAGATGCTGCAGACTTGCCGTGAGAATGAAAATATGCATGTCTCCACACTTACCTGAATAAAGTACTATGTAACTACACTCAGTAATAAAAAAAACTCAACTTACACTAACCTAAATCAACCCATTTTATCAAACCGATAATTATCGATTTTCAACATAACCTTTATATACTTACCTCAAAGATTATAGAGAGTTCAAGACTTAGAAAGCTTTTACAGAAATTCTAGAGAGATTTTTATTGAAAGCTCTATTCATTATAAACCATTAAATATCGATCTGAAACATTGCTTATACATAATACATACAGAGTTGCTTAGAGCAGAGAGCTCGCGAGTATCTTTTGACAGTTTCTCAATGTGCCTCTCACTCATACTTTGAGAAAAAACAGCGTAAGCAACCGATTGCATTGTTTCTGTAGCTACTCCGTTTGGGATTCAGCAGAAATCTTCTTTTTTATCTTTTTTTGCTCAGGGTTTTCCCCTAAAAATTTCTTTTATGAAGCAAAAAGTCTTTTGTGTTTGTATTAGATGGATGAATATATGCAAGTGAAGACCTCTTGAATTCGAGAATCGAAAACGATATTCGGAAAAAGAGCGTCATGCGAATGTTTCCATGCAATGCGCTCAAGCGAAAACCAAAACGAAAAGAACCGAAGATTCTTGCTCAGAGTATGATTTTTTCGATTGATCTCACGAACAGAGCGAGGTAGCTCAAACGTTTAATAGTTACCTGCGTGCTATACTCTATAATGTGTTTACTAAAATTTAGGATAGATTTAGAGCTCGAGAGAGTTGCAAGACTATATAAGAGATTCAAAACTATAGATACCTGCTTCAGTCCGTCACATATTCATACATTAATTCAATATACTCTCCCCAGTCAGCTCCATGATTGCAGAGCATAACAAACACATGACTCTTGACAGTAAATCCACAAATTTAGTGATATATAAGTGTGTGTGTGTGTGTGTGTGTGTGTGTGTGTGTGTGTGTGTGTGTGTGTGTGTGTGTGTGTGAGCTGTGTATGTACGCTATAGTCTATGTTTACCTCCGGCCACATATGTTAATGTCAATTTTCTGTTGTCTTGGCACATTGTTGCCCTTTGCACTCCAACGAGCCAAGCCAAGCCAAACCAAACCCTGGCCAAACTGTTGATTTTCGCAGAGCGTTCAATTCGAAACGCCCACACACACACAGGCACACACACACAGGCACACACACATTTCAGCGCTTCGAGCTATGTGCAAAATTTAGTGAAATGCCAAAGTTTTTAGCGAAATTGCAGCTATAAAGTTGGTTCGCGGTGTCAGCAAAAGCCAAATTAGCGACTCGCTAAGTTTTCGTAGAACCAAAGAATCTCAGAGAAAACGTGCGCTAAACAGAGATAGATAGATGAAATGTAATTAAACGCATTTGGTTAGCCCGCAATTTGCAAGCGCCTCCTAAAAAATGCAAATCCTCGGGTCAGCCATAACCATTGCCAGCGCCCAAGCAAACGCCTACCAGAAGCCATCAGCAATTTAACTGGACTCAAGCTCTAGTTATTTTATAGCCAAGTACAAAGCAGAGAGAGAAAGAGAGAGAAAGAGAGAGAGACAGATGGACAGCCAAAAACTTTGAACTGCTTAAGAGCACGCAAAAGCAATTAGAATTCAAATAAAGTTTTATTTTCCAAGAGATTTCAAAGATTTTAATTATTTGCTTTGAAGTGGGATTTACCTTTGAGCAAGAAGATGTATTTTAAGATATTTAGAGAGAGAGAGAAAGAGTGTGAGAGAGAGAGAGGGAGAGTGATCTAGATATATCTGAAAACTATAATTGGTAAATGACAAAGAATCTGCGAATTGGATTGGATAGAACTTATGAAATAATTGAATTGCTTGCTATATCTTTGGCTTAACTATTGTCCTGCTCGCCTCGAGCCACGCCCACACCACACACAGCACCACAGCCCGCTGCCAGCCACGCGCATTGCCCAACAACAGGTCCTGTGTTTGGTCATACATTTCAATGAGTAGCTGCGCCTGGGACGAGTATCAGTTACAGTGAATCCTATTCATAACATGCCGAACACATTTGGCACGTGGTGTTGTGGCATCGATTTTGTCCTTGCCTTCAACTTTATGCATTTGCTACGGCAATCAGGCCATCGCCACTTGTGGCTAGCTGCACAATGTCTGTCCACAATCTGACAAATATCACAGAACGAGGCCAAAACAGCATTTTAATGCAATTCCCCAGCAAGCGAGCACAACGTAAACGCATCCATATTGTGTTTTTATGCTCTTTGCACAGCATATTATAAATTCCAGCATGAATTGTGTAACGCTCGAAAGAACCTCAAGCGGGCATTATAAAAATACCTCTTGTATAAATAGTATATATATTTTTGATGTGCATAAATTGCTAAATTGCCCGGTGAGATGTGCACAGCTCTAGGTTTGGATAGCCTGAATGGAATGGATAATACATGAATGGAATGGTATATTCAGTTGAAATTGAAAAATTGAGATTGAGAGCTTTAACATAGTTTATTCAGTAATCAGTATTATTCAGTATATGTATTATGCTATTTACATGTATGCTAAATATAAATAAAATTAGTTGTGAATGCTGAATTCAAGTAGAAAATATATCATAAATAAATTATTTAATATTCACTGATATTATTTTTTTTGTTTTCTGTGATTAAGTTAGAAAATCGTATGGAAAAATATAAAATAAATGAATAAAATTAAAAAATACAATAGGAAAAAAACAAAAAAAAACATAAATTTCCCATTAAAAATGGGAAATCAGGGTATAATGGTTTTGTTAAATGTATGTAACAGGCAAAAGGAGGCGTGGCAGACCCCATAAAGTATATATATTCTTGATCAGGGTGACGAGAAAAGTTGATATAGCCATGTCCGTCTGTCCGTCCGTCCGTCCGTCCGTCCGTATGTATGAACGCATCGATTTCCAAAGATACAAAAGCTAGAGAGTTCATTCTTTTTGTGTTAGGTCTGTATATTGCACGCGCAGTAAGAGTTTGTTTCAGAAATTCAATAATTTGTATGTTTCCAAAGTTATCGGTAAACGAATTTATCGGGAACCAGCTATATTATTCTAGCTAATTCATCTTTAGAGTTAGAGTCTCCTGCATATATATAGATACTAATTTTATACAATTTCGATTTTTGTCAGATTTTGGATTCCGGTCCCCACTTCGCCCCACCACCCCCAAATATGGAAAAAAAAAATGCATTTCAAATACTAGAGACATGCAGTTTGGTTTAGCATATAGATATGAATATCATAATCATAATCCGAAGATATCAATACGATTGTCCATCTAGAAACAGAATTATTAATCATCTAAGCTTTCTCATCAAACCCCATGGGACGCAGCAGCAAAGCAGCGAGACGCTTGCAATGCTCACACACATGCATACACACATACATGCCTACAAACGAGATTTTGCATGTACAGTTTCTTATGCGTACAGAAACGAATCGAATAATTCTTGGAATATTATTCGTTCGAAGAAGGGCTCAGGGGATTTCGTAGTCGAGCCGTCTCGACTAGAGCCTTCTTACTTGTTTTATTTAAAATTTGTATATTTATTACATGTTGTGAATGCTGAATGAAAGTAGAAAATATATCATAGATAAATTATTTAATGTTCACTGAATTTCTGCCATTTTTATTTTATTTAAAATTTGTATATTTATTACTTATATTTTGTATTTTTTTTATTTGCTACAGAAATATTTAAATTATAATAAATTATTTTTTAAACAATTACATTTGTTATATATTTTCATATATTATGGCGATTGATACATTAATTGTATTATTTATTTTATAAATTATTTTGCAACCATTTTCATTGTATTAATATTTTATTTAAAATTATTCATTACATTTGAAATATTTTCAATGCTATTTTTCTTTTCCTTTTTAAATTTTTAATCTATTTAAATTTTTAAGAATTATAAATGAAATTGAAAAAGTATATTTAAAAAAAAAAATTATATTACCAATTATTTAGTTTAGAAAAAAAATTATGACATATTTTCTTCTACAGCCATATAATGCCATATAATAATATAAATTAAATTTTTTATATATTTCATCTTTTCAAATACATATATTTGCTATTTACGTTTGTGGTTTGCCATAAAAAGTTATTTTCGTTTTGAGTTACGGCCAATTTCTGTCTATTGCTATTGGAATCCCAATAATGTCACAGCCTTGGACATGCTCTGCTCTGTTTCAGCTGTGCGCACCATTGTATACAAACAGAAATTCCATTACGTTGCTGTGCGTAGGTGCAGAAGCACTTAACGCAAACTCCTTCACATGTGCAGTTAACACACAGCCAAAGCCAGAGCCATAGACCGCAGACCACGAAATTGGTAAAGCACACTTTGGCTAGAAGAGCTCAAACTCGAGCCAAATCGAAATGAGCGAAAAATCGAATATCTTTGAAAATTTATGTTCAAGAGGCCAGAATCAAGTGTCAAATGTTGCGTATACGTAACGCAGTTAATTGAAGGAGAGAAAAAAGACAGAGACAGAGAGTGAGAGTGAGAGAGAGAGTAAAGTTGTTTATCAGCTGTGTTTCAGCCGATTAGCAAAGTGCCAATCATTCCTTTGAAGCCTAAGCAAATTATGAGCATTTCAATGAAAATTTATTTAAACACAAAATTAACTTAGCAAAGCCACAAAATTCAATATTAAATTGTGTGCAGAAATTTTGTTGGCAAATGCTAAATTGCTTGACAAAACAGTTTCCCTAATTGTCCGGAACCGCCAGAATTGTGAATTGTGCAAAGCATAGATAGAGCAAGAACACAGCCAAATTAACTTTGGCATTGGCACTCTGATGCGAGTACAATGTTTGCGTTGATATGAAAATTGCACAAATTCTCAATTCACTTTGCGCAACTTTTATCTAACTCACTGATGCCCAACAAAATTAAGATAAAACAAGATGAGAAAAAAATGTGAAAAATAAAAAGTGAAAAGTGAAATGTACGTGCTTAATTTCTTAACTTTTGGGTCTGAGTTGAATTCAATTAAATAATCAAATATAAAATGTGAATTTCGCTTTGTTTCACATGGAATTCGACCATGAAGCGAAATTGCTTAAAGTGAATTCCGAAATTCTGGGAAAAAAGAACTCTGAAATAAATTGCCTTCGGCCTGTTTTCAGCTCAACTCGTGCTCATATATTTTGTCATTTAGCTGTTTTTATCAAGTATTTTTGCTTACTTCCCATGAATGTGTGGCTTATTCCAGACTCTATTTATCTTCTTTGGTTGGGATTTGCCCCAAAAATTTCATTTCCTGGCTGGTTCTTGCTGCAGGCGTGAATTGCTTATGAGGCTTGAAGATAAAAATAAAGTTGCTTTAAAGCAATTGATTCACTGTTAGCGAGCGCTAAGTAAGTCGTTGTACAAGTAGTGACTGACTAGAAGATATCCTGTATTTTATTTTTGAGAGAAATTTGAGTTTTTTATACCGTGAGCCCATTGAAAATGGGAAATCAGGGATGAGGCGTGGCAGCATATATATTCTTGATCAGGGTGACGAACTGAATCGATATAGCGTCGATCTCAGAAACCATTAAAGCTCGAGACTTCATTCTAGTTTTTATCTTTGTATTTTTTTTTTTTTTTACTATCTTTGATTTTATTTACGTTTTATAGATTACTTAACTATGCCATACACTGCATTTGACAGCTAAATTTCCGGTTAGAATAATTTTTGTGTTTTCTGATTTAATATACAACAGAATACTATAAGCAGAGTCGTTATAGCCGAAGTCTACTGCAAATTCTTTATATTAAAATTACTCTGAATTGATTTCAGCGCCGCTGCTCTGTAGAAGCTAAAGTATAGTGTGGAAAGCAGAGACAAATCCAAATGAAAATCACAACTAAATGCCATAAATTTCGAAATATTTTCATTAGTATATATTTATATATATTTGTATACATATTTTGTGATATATATTTTATATAGTTTCATTATATAAAGAAGCACACTTAATTGATTTCAACTCTCAATTGTATATCAATTCAAATATATACATACATTTACACATATGTACATATATCTCATCTCATCTGGCACTTGTGTCATCCCCGCTATCTCTTCACATTCATTCAGCCTTCGAAAGAACAAACACTTCAAAAGTCTATGCACGTTCGGGTGATAAAGGCATCTGTACATTTACATAAGTACTAGCGTGTTTTTAAAGCCGCATTGACAGGCAACCAACACACGCACACACGCACACCCACACGCCCACAGGCAGACACCATGTGCTTGCCGCTTGTATTTTATAATTGTTGAAACTGTTTTTTAAGTTTACTTGTGGTTTTTTCATTACTTTAATATAATTTGAAACCCTTTTAGACTTAGGCACTTGCTGCTGCTGGCAAAAAAAAAAAGCAAATAAATAAGATGCTGCCGTCAAAACCTTTTAGCCCAAACATTGAACCTTAAAGCGTAAATGGTGGCTGTTAAATAAATATTACGCATACGCCATGCTGTGCCAGCTGAGAGAAATTATGTGCATGTGCTTGTGCGCGCGACACAATGGCGATATAAATCTACAGATGCAAAGACTATCAACACACACACACATAGGCAAAAAAAAAATCAACTTGATGCTGTGTGTGTGTGTGTGTGGGAGTTTTTTAAGACCGAAATTCAGTTGTGGACCATACTAATATGCCGTTATTATCAGTGATGAAAGGGTAGACAGGCGCACTGGGCCTACACAGTTGAGCATAAATTACGGCCAGAGTTGTTATTTAGCTGTGCTTTTTGCTTGCATGATGATGCCATTGTCGAGCCGCGCTCGCTGTGCATGCGAATCGAGCGTAAATATTTTTTCCTGCTGCCTGAAAGTATGCAACGAAATTTTCCGTTCGCCCATTAAATTCCATGCTGTCATTAGCTTGGCCCCAACAAACACACACGCACACAAATTGATGGCCCCAAACGGGTAAAGCCAAATTTTTTGCGCACTCTTCTAAAGGCTAATCAAACTTATGCGCTATGCCGTCACTGGCTGCGTACATATATATATATGGTGTACCTAGTATACCTAGCAGATTTCCAATCAGAATGCCAACTTCCATTTTAGCTTACTTCCGTTCTGGCTTGAGCATATTTTGTGATTAAAGGCAAAATCGTTTTCAATCTACGTGACTTTCAAACTGAAGGCCAACGTGGCCAAGTTCTCGATGCAATTAATTAAGTTGCTGACAAAGTTTCTATATCTCAGCGCAGTTCATTGGCAGCAGCTGTCGCCGTAGTATTGATTGAGATTAAAAAAATGTTTCAAATACATAAGAAATGAGGCATTTTATTCATGAAACACTTTAGATGTCGAGCAAAAGAATTGAATTACAAGAGAGTTTTCTTTTTTGTTTTTGCTTTGCAAATTATCAACATTTGGCGGGCAGACAAAATTTCATCAGCTTGCGGGGGCGTTTTGCTTAAATTCAATATTCCGTTCACTGTTGCTGTTGGCAGTGGCTAGACGGGTATATTTGGTTTAATTTCATTTGTTATGAGCGCTGATGTTGCCCTACAGTTCACCACATCAGTTTGAGAGCGACTGCACTAGCATTTTATCTGACTAAACTCAACAGAACTTAAATTTGATTTTCAAGCACTCTCATTGGCTGAACAGTTTAAGAGTCATTTTCATTTGTATGACGTTGCAGTTTTAGATTCATTTTCAGCTTGCAGTCAGCACAATTTACAGTTACAGTATGACAGCTTTCTCAGTTTTAGTGAAACTGCTTCGCTTCAAGTATAATTTGAGATGAAGTATTTATAAATGCAGTTTCATTTAGGTAGTCTCAACATAGTTTTAGGTTCATTGTACTTACAGTTTTAGAAGGAGTGATAAACAGTATGTCTTTACTTCAGGCTTAATTTAGGCAGCGCACCCAAATGGGCAGAATTAATAGAGACTAAGCTCAAAAGGGCGTATAACTTAATAATAATAATAAAAATATATAATAATATTAATAATAATAATAAATAATAAAAGTAACCATATTTATAAACAATAAAAAATAATAGTAAATAATATTAATAACATTAAAATAATTAATAATAAAATTGATAATACTAATGTAAAAAAAAAATACTTCAGATAAAATTTGATTTGACTTCATGGCTGTAGTTGCAATTAGTTACAGTTAACATAGTTTTAAGGCCACTGCAAGTACTACAGCTCACACGTTACAGTTATGGAGGCACTCACCAAAGAACGTTTTTTGGAGCTCCTCTTGAACAGTGAATTAACATTGGTTTGACAACTTTTATTACAGTTTTGCAGTCCTTATTCATACAATTGGTGAGTCACTTTAGGGATCTGCACTTTTTGACTTCTATAATTTTTTTTAAATATTTCTGAACGTATTGCGCATTTCGCGTTAGCTGCATCACTTGTCACAGTTTGATATTTACTGTGTTTACAGTTGTGGCGTAATTTGTACAGTTCTTACAGTTGTAGAGTAATTTTAAGCAAAGAATTACTTCATTTAGCATTTAGCTCATTAATTGTGTGAACAGTTTGAGAGTCACAGACACGACACCGATTCACATACAATTTTACCTATATCAAGTAACTTAAATGCCTACAAAAAACCTTTTGCTCGCTTTAAACAGTGCCTAGAGCATCCTACAGCTGGTTACATCCCATTTGTCCAGCCAGCAACAGATTTCTCACTTCCATCTCCATCGCATGTTGAACACGCGTCCCTTAAATTCTGGGTCCGCTGCGTAGTAGAGGATATTTGAACTCTAGTTGGGTTTACATTGGCGGACCCGCCGTAAAGTCATGTCCAGACACGAATTCATCATATTGTCTGCGCGTCAATGTGAAGGAGAGCTGGTCAAGCCAAGCCAGCGATGACGTCAGCAGATGCACAAGAAGAAGACGTAAAACAAGAAGAAGAATAAGAAGAAGACAACGCAATTAGAACGAACGCATGTGAAACGAAGAACACACAACAGCAGATGTTATTGGCACATGACATTCGGAGCTGAGCAGACGTTGACATGCCGTGTTGCCGTCATGCCGTCTGCTTGGGATATAAACAATTACAGCAAGAGTTGTTTTTTCATTTATATGTATGTATAAAATATATATATATAGGTATATCAAAATGGGGCTTTAATAAATTCCATACAAAATTTGTAGCAATGCGAATTTAGAGCTAAACTTTGACACCGATTTCGCCGGGATTGAAGATCTTGATGTTGCGATCGTTGACCTTGTAGAGAACCTCCTTGCGCGTCTGCTCGCACGTGTAGCTGCCCTCGTCGTCCAGGACACGCTCGATGAGCAGCTTGCCATCGACCTCGCGAAAGACGCCGCTCTTCAGCCGCAGCACTTGGATGCGCACATTGCCCAGCTTGGCCACGTTGTTGTCGGTGAGCGGGTGGATGTCGCTGTTGCTCAGCTTGGTGATGACGGTCAGATTGTCGTGGGCTTTGACCAGGTCGGCCAGATCCAGGCAGAACTGCTGCACCTGCTGCTTGCTGGCGCCCAGATTGATCAGAATCGATAGATTATCGATCAGTATGGTGTAGCTGCTGCGATTGGCATAATTCTTATCCAGCTGCTCGCGTATGTCCTTCACCAGCTGATCCGTCAGGCTCACGCCATCCGGCGAGTGCAGCCACCTAGAGGTAAGGCCATGGCGCGCCATATCGGTCAACACGTCGATCACATTGAACGTCTTGCCCAGAAAGATGTTCGAGTTGTAGCCCAGCCGCATGCCCGCATTGAAGTAATGCTGATAATGATTCTGCAGACAGACGAGCAGCGTGCCCGCATTGGAGATGCGCAAGCGTTGGCCCAGGATGCAGCTAATTAGAAAGCTGCCATCGACATTTGACTCCTCGCTGATATGCACGAAGCCCGGCAGCTTCTGTTCGTTGAGACCGCAAGCGAGCAGCACTGAGGCGGCCATAATTCTGATTATGGATTAGTTGGCAGCTGCAAAGATACGAAATGCACAATGGAACAACTGAAGTGAATATGTTTTTGGTCAATTTATAAATGCCATGAAATGCGTATTCAATTAATTAAATGTGACGCGGGGTCACGTGCTGCTGCATAGCATGTTTCATGTTGTCAAACGGCCAAAATGGCCAAATGGCCAAATGGCCAAAATGCCAATGGGCCAAATGGCCAGAATGACCTCCAGACTTTTCTTTTTAATTTATTTACTTTCATTTTGTCACTTCATCATCGCTGTCAGCGGCACACGTGGCCAATAACCCGCCAATCAATGAAAATAATTTATTAAATGCAGAAAAGGAAAAAATTAAATAAAACTGGTTACAAAAAATTTCGTCTTGGCCCATGGGGGGATCGAACCCGCGACCTTCGCGTTATTAGCACGACGCTCTAACCAGCTGAGCTAATGGGCCACATATACAAAGCACCGCCAAAAGCCCAGTTCAACTGTAAAAGCAGAGCAGATAAAAAAAGCTTCTGTGTAAAAGCTCGCACGCGCCTACTCTATATGTGTAAATATTTTGAATCAAATTGAATATGGTAAACAAAAGTCTGATTGGAATAGAATAGCTAAACGTGTTTCTGCCATTTTTTCAGCAAGCAAATAATAAAAACTGATTTGCTTTTAGAATTATATAGGCGAATAGTTGTCTATTCCCATTTCAAGTGTGTTGTTTGTTTATCAAGCTAAAAGTGTTAAAAAAAATTGCTGCAGCAACTTAAATGCACGTTAACCATTCTAATTAGACCTTGACGGACAACGCGAACTGCTAGCTAATAAGAATTTGCCGTATGAATTACGAGTTTCATAATTAATAATAATAATGAATGGCAATAAATTTGAAATGAGCTCTGGGCGGATATTATCTATATATGTATATTTATAAAGTATAAATTATCTGTATATATACAAGTTTATTTATATATTTAGGCGCCTAGCAGCTGATCATCAATATTTTGTACAGTTCATTGTTTATTACATAAAGGGCGTTTCAAATACATAATTTCGGTAGTATGATTAATATCCAATACGTGACGACATTTAAATACCCTGTACGCAATATTTGAGAAAAGCTATATTATTAATTAACAGCATTTTAATAATCAATAATATGAATTATATATAAAGAATCGATATATGAAAGATGGGCCTATTAACACATTCTAAACAAATTAGCAACATTTTAATTGATTTTGTAGGTGACGAAATATAGAGTAGACTGTGTGAACCTTGACCTCCATATCAGATTTCTGTATTTTGGATTTAAGCAATGACAACTTTAATTAAGGCAAACATACATCTACATGTATAATATTATATAATATAATACTTAATATAATATTAGTATGCCCCTTTACATATTTTACATCTATACAGCGTATTTTTGAATACAAGAAAAAACTTCAGTGCGATAATGAGCTTCGGTCCGTCGATGAAGCATTTCAATGATATGAAAACTTTAATACACATTCAAACACACATGCATACATATTCGCATATATTCATACATATAAACGCTTCCATTGTTTTCTAACATTGTGGCTTCGCTTCGCATCGATTACATGGCTGTTAGTTTACATTAACTTTATCATTCTACAAATGTAGAATGGAAGCACACACAACCACACACACATACTTGCATACCAACACATACAAAGTGTGAGCGCGTACGAAGGTTATGACAGAAAAGAAAATAAATAAAAAGCTCTCACCAATTTATGTTTAATGAAGGCACACACTCGCGCTCTCTCTTACTCTCTCCCTTCGTCACACCCTCTCTCAAATGCTCGTTAAGTTGGAGTTTGATTGCGACTGCGACTGCCGAAACGTCTGACAACTGACTGACTTAAGCCCCGCCGCCACACTTCTCGAAAACAGTTGCAAAGTACCCACCTTGACCGTGCCGTCACCTCAATAGTGATAAAACAAAATCCAAAAACCAAACACTACTAAAAGAGAGAGCGCAGAGTGGGAGAGCCAGAGCCAAAGCATGCGAGAGAGAGCGAGAGAAAGACGTACTGACACTGGACAAAGCTTCGTCTGACGTTCAGTCACCGACCATACTCTGCTTGCTGCTAGCCGACAGCCGACAGTGTCGATCAGTACGTATTCAGTGCTCAAGCGGCGACCACGTCGTGTGTTGACGTTGTGTGCGTGGTGTACGTGGTGTGCGTTCCAGCAGTAAAGCAAGAGAGGGAGAATACAGCACTAAGAACCGGGTAAAGAACGATTCACAATATCCAGACCAGTTTTTCGCCGTCAATTGTGGTAATGATGCGCTGAACTTCTCCCACTCACTCTCTCTCTCTCTCTCTCTCTTCCGATCGTGTTGTGTGTGTGCGCGTGTGTGTATTGGTGTTGCCAAAAATATAGAGCTTAAGCAATTTATAGCGGTAAACAACATACGCCGCTACAACATTTGTTTTCAAGGTAAACTTTCAATTAGCTGAGTAGTCAATTTTTTTTCAATATTGATATGCAGCAATTTACAATGAATGCAATGTGTGTATGTATTAGTGTATTAGTGTGAGTATGTTTGTGTATGTAAATCTAATTCAATTCTCAACATTTGCACAGACATTAGTTTTGATAGCAGCAGCAACGGGAGAAATCATGGCATTATCACGCTACCTGTCGTGATCTACGTCTATGAAAAAATGTGACAATCAGCTGTTTACACACACACACACACACACACACACACACACATTCATACATATATGCATGTACACACAGCTAGACGCACACGCTAAGAAATATGTTTCTAGTTGAGAAGGCGCGACTGTTTTATATAGAAACAAATCTTTAAGCATATATTTCATATTGGATCATGTGATGTTTTGCTTTGACCTTTGCTCATGGAGCAGTTCAGTTTATGATCAGATAAACAGCTAAGAGTTCAAAATGTAGCAAAAAACTAAACAAGTTATCAATTGCCGGCATAACATGTAATCTTTATATCACCTACAAAGAGCTAATAAATGTTTTTACATGTACTAAGTTGGCAAAAGCTCTCAGTCATGTTAAGCATTTTGGCTCGATACACTGTTATGTATTAAGCTTTCACTCAGGAAGCTGCTCAGATTTGTTGCAAATAAGAAACAATGTGTGCGTTCTCCAATCAGAATCTATTTATTTATGTTTGCACATAACAAGAGTGGAAAAGAATGGTGTGATTTATTGGCCATTTGCTGCACGTGGCGTGGTTCACACATAATGTCTTATATATACACATGCATATATATAATATATATACACTCACACACATACATTCAAGCACATGCTTATGCATATTTGGAATTATTTAGTTCGTTATCACCAGGCGAGTAGTCAGCGAATTGAAAACTCGATTAGCTCAAAGCCCCATTAAGCCAAACAGGGTCACATTGTGTTGGAATGACTAAGCATGAAATTAATGTTAGCTAATAAGTTTATAGTTCTCATCTTAAATATATTTGAAAGCAGATCGGAGCGCTGTCGTTCCGTCTGTAAAAATATAATTATATTTCCAATTATTTCTTTAATAACGGAACAAACAAATGGCAAATTTCAATTAGCTTCATTGCAGTAGCCAATTGAAGCAGGCTGCAAATTTTTATCAGATATAATTATTTCAAATAAAATACAGTGCTAATTCTCTAATGCGAACAGCCGGCAGTTCAGCTAAAAGTTTTTAGAAATTAATTTTTTCCTTTTAGTTTTAAAATATTATTTGAGAAAATGCAAATTATATGATTAGATTGAATATATTTTTAAGCTCTGAGACGGGCATAAAATTTTGAGCATTTTGCTGATTTTCAAAAATTGTTGAAGCACTTTGCAGATTTCTAAAATTAATGCTTCATACAAATGTTTAATTTATTTTCTATTTAAGAAAGAAAACTTTTTTGAATTTTTATATTGTCAATTAATATATTTATATTTATATAAATCATTATTTTTCGGTTCTTTTATTTTGCATATATTTAATCAAATTAAATAATTTTTGAAAGACTTTATATAAATATATATATATATATATATATATTTTTTTTTTTATTTGAACGATAATTTTTACCTTTTTTTATTTTACGAATATCTGTAAAGAAAGCGTTCAAATAAGCTAACGATCACTGTACTTCGGCTGGGGTGCGCAGGTCAGTGTGTATGTGTATATGTGTGTGTGTTCAAAAATGGCTAATCAAGTAGATAAATGCAAACACACACACATAGACGCACACTTACACATAACTATGCAGGCAACCACACACGCATAAACTATCATGAACGCACACACACACACACACACCCATAGCATTATTCAGTTGCGCAAATTGCTTAACTTAAAAGGAAAATCTAATCAGGAAATGAAATGAAAATAAACAAAAACTTTGTATACATATATTCAGAAGCTTTCTCCACGTGTTGCCCAATGTCAATGCCAAGATGAAATGCAACCGCTTTTTTTCCGTAATGCGAGATGCATACAAAATTAACTAATTGCAGGTCAATAACTGAGCCGACGCACGTTGTGTATTTCGCAGCATGTAAACAACTAATATATGTATAAATATTTATGCAAGGTACTCACTACTCGTATGGCACTAATGTTGAGAAGCCGTTTAATTGATTTTATGGCGGAAACACTTGCAATTTTGCGCACAAAATAAAAACAAAAAGCGGCACCACACAACACACACGACTTCACACTGCTCTGGGCAGCATTTAACAGCTGTCAGCGCAGCGTTGCCACCATTCTTGCTCAGTTTTCGCAGATGTGGCCATATTATTATAGTGCTAGTGTTGCCAAATGGCTGGCTGTTGCTTAATGGCGCGCGCAAGCTGTGCTGACGTCATGGCTCAGCTGTTACTACGTATTTTATTATCCTTAGCTTTTATTGTAGATAGTGGCGATGATGTAATATTTTGTAACTATTAAGAATGTTGCGCCAACTTGATATTAAAATTAAAATATAGTTTCGTTAATAAGTTTAATGTTAACTTAACAAACATGTATTCAAATACGTTGCTAATTTAATTGATTAATTGGCTAGCATAAAGGAGAAACAAACAAATCAAAATGAGCAGCGAGAAGCACGCCCGTTGGTACTTTGGTGGCATTGCCAGCGTTGGAGCGGCATGCGTGACACATCCGCTGGACCTGCTCAAGGTGACGCTGCAAACGCAACAGGGCGATCTCTCTGTGCTGCGCCTGGTGCCAAAGATCATGCAGGAACAGGGCGTCCTGGCCTTCTACAATGGTTTATCCGCCTCAATCCTGCGCCAAATGACATACTCGACAACACGCTTCGGTGCCTACGAAGTGGGCAAGGAGTTCGTAAACACGGACACCTTTGCGGGCAAAATCGCCCTCGCCGGCCTCTCGGGCATGATTGGCGGCATCTTTGGCACACCCGCAGATATGATAAATGTGCGCATGCAAAACGATGTCAAGCTGGCGCCCGAGCTGCGCAGAAAGTAAGTGGATAATACTAATACTCCAAATCTAATCAAGCATTAATTTCGGCTATCTCTTTCTCTCCTCTCCACAGCTATCGCTCTGGCGTGCATGGCATTGTCGAGGTATATCGGACGGAGGGCTTCAGGAAGCTATTCGCGGGCGGCTCGACGGCCACGGCACGCGGCGTCTTTATGACCATTGGCCAGATTGCCTTTTACGATCAGATCAAGGCCTCGCTGCTGGCCACGCCCTATTTCCAGGACAATCTGGTCACGCATTTCACAGCCTCCCTCATGGCTGGCGCCATTGCTACGACATTAACGCAGCCCATGGATGTGCTGAAGACGCGCTCCATGAATGCCAAGCCAGGCGAATATAAGGGTCTCTGGGACATTGTGCTGCATACGGCGAAGCTGGGGCCGCTCGGCTTCTTCAAGGGCTACGTGCCGGCATTTGTCCGTCTTGGCCCGCAGACGATATTGACGTTCATGTTCCTAGAGCAGCTGAGATTAAATTTCGGCTACCAGAAGCAGTAACATTCCCGCCTGCAACTAGTTTAAGATGATGTTAATTAATTGCATAAATTGCAGCTGTTGGCTTTTGTTTTTAATGTATATAATTTGCGACTTTTAGATCAGAATTGAAATTTTGTTTATGTTATGTAAGCTTTGATCGAATTATAAACAATATTAAAGCTAGGCCGAGTTTGTCTCGTTACAAGTCCATAAAAAAAGACTAAAAATTTCGTGATTGTTATTTAAAAAACAAAAAAACATGTTTCCATTTCCGTTAACACTTTTGATTTCGATCGCGCGACGTGGCGTATGCGCGATGTTCGCATGCAACTGTCTCAGGGCGATTTTATATAAAAAGCTCGCTTGATGCTCGACTAATTTATATTCGATTGCAATGTCTGTGTGCTTGGTACAGCTCTTCGCGCTGCTGCTGCTCTGCAGTTGTGCCCTTGTGCAAAATGATCAAATCAGCTCCAGCATTGGCCAAATCTCAAAGACTCATGAGGACACGTCGCTGTTCGGAGCGGACATTAGAGTCCAATATCAAGATGGAAACGCCAGCGCCCTTATCAATGGAGATCTGAAAATTTTGACAACGCTAGACAATGAATGGCAGGTGAGAAGAATATAATTATACTTTAGAAAGTACAATTTGAGCTGTAAAAACTATTTATGCAATGTAAGGGTCGAGCTTAACGACAACTGCTAATTGATATGACACTATGCATCAAGCCATTAGCTTTGCCTAAGATAACTGATATATCACAGCGTGGCATGAGCTACTTTTGACTGTTGCAGACAACTAAGCTAACTGCTATACCTCAACATATCAAAACATATTCTTTTACTGCTCATAGCTTTCAGTTAAGTGCTACCTGCTATGACACTGCTCGTTGAGACTTCACGACTGCAACTTTAGCTTTATGACATGCAGTCATAGATCGCAAATAACTGTTAACTGTTTCCTGCCATCACACTCTTCACGAGCTCAACCGAACAAAAAATCACACTCATTTGCTCACTCGCTCTCACTCTATGCAAGTGCCTCGGCTCTTTTCGTTTTCTGTTTCGTTGAATTATTCGTAGCGAAACGATTGACATTGGCACAGTGAGCCTCAGCAGCAAAAGCTCTCAGAGTCTAAGCAAATTCACTCTCACGTACGCTATTGATGTGTTTAGCGAACACATAGTCTTATTCACATGAGTGTGAGTGAAAGACACTTATTTACAGATATTGATAAACGGTGAACAGATAGCTACGAGCGCTGAATGCTGCACTTTGAGTTTGCTTAATGAACAAAGCATTTTGAAAAGTCTTACAGACAGTTGCTAATTGATATGACACTGCTTATAAATATGTCGTTTAAATTCAAATTAATATTCATATTCAAATCCTTAAAATGAATTAAATTAATGATGAATGAATTAAATTAAAATATAAAAATTTTGAATTAATATCAAATTTCGTTGATTTGATCAGTACAGCAATTAGACAATCAGCAAAAATGTATAATATTATTCATAATATATATAAATATATTTTCATATATGTGCATTTATTTAGTGTTATTTCATTAATAGTAATGAATTTTACAATTTAACAATTTACATCAGGTCAACATAACAATTCTTAGAGCGGAATCAGCATCAGAGGAACACAAAATATATAAGGCTTACCCAGTGATGGGCGTATGCGATTTGATGGGATCCATATATAAAAACTTCTTATATGCAAAGATAAAAGACTATTCGAATGCACCTGATCCAAGCAATTGTCCCTTGTCGCCTCAGGATTTCTACCTTAAGGAATATACCCTGCATGCATCGGATCTGGAGAAATATTTGTCGTCTGGCTTCTATATGATATACGGACAATTGTTGAAGGACAAGGAGGTCAAGTTGGGCTACAGTATGGAACTCGTGATTGGTTAACAATTACGCTTTAATGTTTGAATCGTTTGATTGAATAAAGTAACTATTCGTAGTTTTTCATCTGCTTAAGGACTTCGTCGTATACGTATTTCTTGGCCTCAGTGCCCCAGATAAAGTCCAGATGGGCCCACTTCGCGAATGGCACTAGATAATCGAGCGCCATGTTGGGCAGCTCATCGCGCAGCTTGCGCACATCGCTCACATCACACATCCAATCGTTGGCGCCATAGTACAATAGGACGGGGGCCTTGGCGTTCTTTAGCTTGTACTCCGGCGGATAGTAGCTGCCGTACTCATAGGGATTACGTAGCGCAGAGTAGTCGAACTTGCGGAACTTGCCGGAGTTGTGCTCCTGGCAGAAGTGCAGATTCTGATTGACCGAAGCGCCAGCGGGCGAAGTAGCCTTGATATGCTCCAGCAGTTCCTGTAGAGAAAGTCATATATATCTATTTTATCTAGCTATTATTTTCCATCACTTACAAAGTCCAACTGCTCGGAATCGTAGCCGCCGATCAGGAAGACCTCATTGGCGCACATCTCAGCGTAGGGCGAGGTGGCTTTGCACATCTCAATGCCCATGTTCTGCTTGAACTTGTTGCTGGGCATGAACTCCATGGAGCCGCAGAGCTCGACCATGGCATTGGGCTGGCCCAGAATGGGTGCGAAGGCGCGTGTCAACGGACTCTTCATGTTGCCCATGTAGGCAGCGGGGCCCAGCAAATGGGCGGACTTGATCTTGGCATTGTATTCGGGCCGCTCAGACATCATGACCAGGTAGACGGTGGTGCCCTGCGAGTGGCCCACATATTGCACCTGGCTCTCGCCAGTCACCTCCAAGGCGTAGTCAATCATGGCGGGCACATCGTACATGCCAATCTCGTTCCAGCTGAAGTTCCAGAACAGCTGCCAGTATGTGGGCCAGACCTTGTGCGCCTTGGAGTACGTGTTACCACGGGCATTGCCCATCCAGACATCGTAGCCAGCGTCGGAGAGAATGTAGGCCAAGGCCTTGCCGGGACCCATCAGCACCCAATCGGAGCTGGAGCTCAGCATGCCGTGCATAAGGAAGGCCACAGGTCGCTTTCCAGTGAAGCCCGTCTTGGGTGAGTAGGGAATGCGGTGCATGGTCAGAATGTAGTTGTCCTCGGTTACCACTTTATGGCGCTCCATGGGATAGCCATCGTTCTCAATGCGTTCGCCCTGCAAGCAATTGAGATCTAGAAATTAGAATTTATCGCCAATTAGTCGTATATATGGGTCTTACGCAATCAGAGATGGGTCTCTGGGCAGCCAGGGCCAGAGCTAGCGTGCCCAGGAGCACGCAGGCACAAATCAAGTATCTTCTCATCTTGTTCCTCCTTTCAGTTTTGTGCTCAGCCTGGCAAGTCGAACGCCTTATATAGCCGGGCATCCGTTATCGCCACTATAACATCTGATATGACTGCAGCATTATCTATTGATAATATTCTGTCTGTGAGTCAAAACTTTTGTTTTTTCGCACTTTGTTTACCCCCCCAGCGAACCGAATGCTATGTAGAGCTAGCCGTTGGGTCTAATCAACTATTTTCTATTCTTGATTTGAGGCGCTTTTGTCTCTAATTTACAATTCGCCCGATCCTCCGTAATACTTCAGCACATGTCTGCCTTTATCGTAAGTATAGTATATACTTATATACAATTTTTGTTTAATTTATTGAGTTACTTTTTTTTGTACTTTTGCAGAACTCTTACAATCATGTATATACAATGCTACTTTGGTGCTATAAATAAGTAATTTGATAAGTCCAATCGTGCGATCGCTATAAACTAGACTCAAATTAAAATCCATCATCAGGACAGCAAGGCAAAATTGTTTGCTATTGGTCTTATTATGAACATAGGTCATTGCTTGATACAATATTTATTATAGAGGCCGTGACGTTATTGTTCATATATAATATATACATAGATTCAATAAAAAACCCATTTCAAATTGTTAAACAATAACATCACGTTTTCGGTGCATGTGTATGTAACAGGCAAAAGCAGGCAGATATCGTTGTACATATTTATATTCTTTATTCTGAACTATACCATCCATACTAACCCAGTGAACTCGTATACTACAAAGTCTACAGACTTTATTCTTCAAATATATATTATTTAATATCATAATTTATCAAATCTTAAAATTTTGGTTTGTTAATTTGACTCATTTTAAAGTTATCGATAAGATTGATATGTTAGCATTGCTTTAAGAACATAACTAAGATGTCTATTAAAATTAGAGATTGAACAGTTAGTATAAATATATTTTTAAGATAATTCAATAGATTATACATATTTTTTGTTATAGATAATATTATCAATATTTGATAGATAAGGAGTGTGCTTAAGTATATATTAGATGTATAAAGTTTTTTAGAGCGCCTTGGCCTTCTTTTTTATATATCCATAACAATTAGGTACAAGTTTTTCATATACATATGCATATATAATAAATCTAAAGAATTCCTTTCAGAGCACATTCAAAAGGGAAAAATCCATTTGAAAAGATTTTTTCTTTGATTTCCTATGCCCACAGGTCATTCGGCATGGGTCTAGGTCAGCGCTCTATATGCTCCAAATACACACAGTCGAGACACGTATGCAGTCAAAATTATTGATTTGTGGCAGATACACATATGCATCATATATGTAGGTTAGTCATGACGACCAGCGACGACCACAACAATCTCATAATTGCTTCCCTAAGCAATACGAACCACAAATATTCGATAAACTGGCATATGACAATTTATTAGATACTGTTGCGTTGTCGCGGAAGGATATACGTACCTTCAGTTGATTATCATAGAACAATTACCTGTTACCCGTTACCTGTTACCAAAATGAAGCATCAGCAAGTTGTTGTTGACTACTGGACCATGCTGAAGACATCGGCATTGTGTCTTATATTGGCCGTAACGGGTTTCATATTTCTCAGGTATATGATAACTCTATATCCATGAGTGCCAGAGAGTTAAATTATTTAATATCTGCTGTAGAATGGTGCAAACAATCTTCTGGCTGCCGAAACGTTTCAATCAGAACCAAGAACGATTGGAAGCCATGGCAAAGCAATTTAGCGATCAAATGGATCCAGAGGAACGAGCTGAAATCGAAAAGATATTCAACAGCAAGGAACCCCTAACCGATGAGCAAATAAATAAGTTGTTGGCTGGTTCCAAGTCAGAGATCGAGGAGCCCAAAAAGGAACTGTAGACACTAAGTATGAAGTACAAATAATAATTTAAGATGAATAAATATGCATATCATGAAGTTTTTAAGTTAGTAATTGAAGAGCCCAAAAAACGGCAGTAAAGTATTTAAGTATAAGAATTTAAACTGAAGATTTTCAAGTCAGTAATGGAGAAGCCTAAAAATGCAACAGTAAACCTTAGCTATAAAGTACACACATTGTATTTTATTTTTAAACAATATATAGCATATATATTTTGATATATCATGTATGTTGTGAAACAAGAATTTGTAGTACAGCGTTTTGTTCTTTTACACATTATGTAATTATATATATTTCATATGACTAAACAATCAATTTAATTGCAAAATATAAATGTATAATCCATTAATCAAGCAATTGGTTAGTTATGTATTTATTTAGTAGGGTATATGTATGTAACATATGTATGTATATATATGGGTACTTATAATAAGAACAAAAATATATATATAGTATATATAGATATATATGTGTATGGGGAAAAGCAGTTCTATTTGCTACTGATATATGCGGACTTTAAGCCCTTTCCTGCTTCAGTTTCAAGTGTTTAAGGGGAAGCGAACAAACGATGTCATACGAAGAGCCTCAAATAACAAAGGACATTTATATTTTTACCATCAACTTCAACCTCTTAAGTATCTTTCTTTATATATATATAAATATATATATATATATATATATTTTATTTTTTTTTTTCAACTAACTCATATCAAATATAAGCAAGCAATACAATATTCCAATAGTCTACAAATACAGATTCATATTTACTATAATTATATATATATATATATATTGATTTTTAAAAAGCGCAAGTCTCTCTTTTGTCTTCTTCTTTTTCTTAATTTTTTGTTTTGTTTTTTTTTTTTTAACCTCTTTTCTAAAATTTGTCATATATGTAGTACATATGATGAATATAAAAACGTTTCATTATCTCGCACTTTCTAGCCAGCCAAAAATATCACGAGAGTTTTTGCTATGATAAGAACTAAATTATAAGCCTTTCGGTATTTGTCATTTTGTTTTTTGTATAATATATAGAAAGAAAACAAAATGTTGGACCAATTCCGAGAGAGCGCATTTCTGTCTATGTTAAACAACTTGACGAACAGAATAATGCATATATATATGCATATATATATATGGTCTGTTGTGTATATGCTAATAACTTAGTTAATATTTCTTTCATGTAGATTAATTACTGTGTATATATAGAGATTTCTATATATACATATATACTTTCTGATAACATTCAAGAGCTGCTCTCAATGCTCTCTATTTATTGGGGTATGCATTGGAAGACGGAAAAATGGATTTGCCAAGTTGACGCGTGCAGCGGGCAGCAACTCGGGATGTTCGGTTAGAGTATCGGATAGTGCGGTGAGCAGAACTCCTGAAAGGTATTTGAAAAGAGTTTAGAAATCTTTTTGCAGTTGATAGTATTATAGTTTCACTCACTTAGCACTTTCTTCTGCAAGTCAACGGGTATAATGCCCAAATTGCCCTCATGCTCTAAGAATTCGGTTAGCTTCTGCAGCTCCTGCTGTGCCTCATCGGAACCATGGGCCAAAGACTGAGCAAACATTACCTGCAGGATAAATGTTAAAATGGAGTTTATATCTCTCACTTCATAGCTCATATAGTCAACTTACCTTAGCCAATTTATATAGTATTTCCTCTAAGCTGTACTCGTTATACAAATACTCAACGATTTTAGCACGACCCATGGTTTCATCATAATCCGTTAGATCTGTCATACAAATATATATATATTAGTTTTGGATTAATCATATTTTCTTTTACTTTTAACCCACCTTGTGGACTCTCATTCTCCAGCGCCTTCAGCTTGTTCCAGAACGTGAAGCTGTCCAGGGACTTGCCTCGTCCTATTTCCGGGGTTACAGCCTCCGAATCGGTATCCACATGCATGAATGGCTTCTCTGTGGTGGTGCTCGTTGTGGTGGTTGTTGTTGTCGATGTGGTTGTCGAGCTGGGCAAAGTGTTGCGCTTCAAGTGATTCTGTCGCAACTCTTCGGGAAAAATGCGATTGGCATAGGAGCGCTGCAGGAACTCAATGCCTAGACGAATATCGCGCAAGAACTTCAGAGCACTTTCACGGGTAATCTGCAATGGACGATGATAGATGTGGAATATAAATACATTGAAAGAGATCGATGCACTAATCAAGATTTAAGCTTAGATTTTAACGTTAGGGTGAATATTGCTAGATATATAAATTCATATATGTATAAGGATATCTCTCTAGAAAAGTATTAGGATAATAGATCAACTCACCAAATTCTCATCGATTAGCTCCTCAACTGCTCTGGCTACGCCAGTCTCATCGCCGGTCCAAAACACGTATTGTGCCATATCAAACGAAGAGTATTGGCCATTCGGATTGCGCAGCAAACTCTGAGCGGTCTACAAGAAAGAGATGGAAGAGAGTTTATGTGAGTAAAGGAAGATCAGCACAGACGTGAATGGGGCTGGCGTGCAAGCAAGACTGGGCGAATGTTCAGAATAGATCAATTTTGGTTGGGTTAGCCAATTCGATGCCGATCAGTGAAATGTTTACTGAGTTGAGTCATAAGAACCTTGGCCGTCATATGAGGCATGCCCGAACGTCGCTCTGTGGTCTTGGCCACCGCGTCCAACTGATCAATCAGAATGTCGCCAATGGTTTCCTTGTTGATGTCGTGATTGTGATGAGCTGCAGGAGATTTATCCAGCATTGAGTCGACGTCGGTCTCAGCAGCTACATCTGCCTCTTCGGCATTCTCAGCAGGCTCACCGGCCACATCCTCGCCAGCTGGCAATGCTGCGGCTTCTGCGGCCACTGTTGGTGCTTCGGTTGTCGTTGTTGTTGTTGTAGTGGGCATTGCAGTGGTTGTTGTTGTCGTAGTTGTAGTTGTTGTGGTTGCTGGAGATGTTGGCAATACCTCCGGATTTTGGCCAAATGCTAGACGAGCTGCACCGTAGAAAGCCTGTTGGTTTTTGGGTGGTTTCGTGGATATACACTTGGATTTTCAAAAGACACATATTGGCTTGGTTTACAAGGGGCATACATACATACATAGTACATAGCTATGGGACGGGATCGGGGTATGGCAATTGTAATTTTTACCTTGGCATGAGCGCTCGGCTCATTGGCCGGCTTGGCCGCCGTCTTCGGCTCCTCCAGCTGTGAGCGTTCGCCTTCGTCCTTAAACGCTGCCGTTGTCGTCGTCGCCGATGTGCTGGTGGTGGTTGTGGTTGACATCGACATCAGAGGCGTGGCCACCTCCAGTTGACGCTCCAGGTCGGGCATCAGATGTTGCTGCTGCTCCTTGCTGCCCACCTCGGGTGGTGCAATTACTTTCTCGATGCTCTCCTTGGTGGTGGTTGTGGTGGTGCGTGCAGTGCTGCCATCTTGCTGCCGCTTGCTCGCCACTGGCTGCTCCTGACGCAGTTGATCCAGCTCAACGACATCGTCCTCGATTTGCGGAAAAGTATCAGCGCTGCGCTTCAAGGGAGCTGTACAGGCAGTTACATATATATATCTTTATATAGTATATGAAGTGAGGCCTACTTACAGTAGAGATATGGTAAGAGCGCCGGATAGGCCTGAGCCAGGCTGCAGCTGGCAACCAGGACAACAGCCACGAATCGATTGCCAAGCATAGCGTAATAGTGTGAGCTGCAAAGGACATTAGACGTAATCAATTTGATTAGCTGCCAACAAAATTTGATTACGCATACAAATATAAGTGTATTCATACATAACTCTGTGTCTGTGTGTGTGTGTGTGTGTGAAGAGAATGAAACACAAACACACGCACATCAATGCAAATAAATAATGCTAAAAATAACACAAGAAATCGATAAAACAGCGGCAGTAAAAGCGTCCAAAGCAAAGCACAACGAAAACAAAAAAAAAAAAGTAAAATAAATAAATAAAAAAACAAGAAGGAAAAGTTTAATTTAGTAATGGGGAACATTAAATGCCCTTACAGGTAATAAAAACAATGCAAAGCGAAACATAAACAAAAAGTAAAAGTAACAAGAAATAATATTTTAGTTCTTGAAAGTCGACTGTTAAATACACTTGCAAATATGTACATATGTATACATATGTATATGTGTATGTTTTATCTTTTTTTTTTCAACCATTTTAAATACATGAGAAATATGAATACAAATATATAAATCTATATTCTAGTTCTCTCAACAACATTTCTATAATTCAGTTAAGGGAAAATATGTTTTTAAGAAATTTACATATGTATATATATAGAATAAAGAAAGCTGTTGTAGAATAAATTTATTATAATTCCATTCAATTTAGTTGATTATTGACTATATAAGTTAGTTTTAAAAACTGCTGACTTCATTGCTGTTTATGAGTATATATATGTATGTACATAAATAGTGTATATACATTAATATGACCTAATTATTTTTATATATACATATATATGAGTATAAATGATTTTCCAAAACACCAAATATGTAATAAAAAAAAAATATAATTTAATTTTGAATAATTTGAAATAGAATATAAAAATGACTTAAAGTATAAGTATAACATATATAATATAATATAAAACTATAAATTATTTGAAGGATAAATTTTAATGTGCAATAAAATACAATGTACAATTTAAATTTAGTATAAGAATATATATTAATCGAAAAAATGAAAATAATATGTGAATAAAATACAATTCAACATATTTGTAAGAGAGTTTATAAACAATTAATTGTGTACAAATAAAAGTCAATATGAGAAATTAATAAAATATAATAAATGAATAACATTAAAAATAAGAAAAAAAATATATAAAATCAGAATAAAATAATATAATATAATAAAATAAAATATATTCTAAGAATATAATTTTCGACTTATACCATATACAATCTCGCATCACACATTTCGCAAAATATTCAGCATAACCATTTCAAGGGTATACAAACAAGGGCCACAACAGCAGCCAGCTTGGGGCTTGTCAATGGTAGAGCAAAACGGAACACGCCAACTTTGATGTTAAGCGAATTTTATGCTGTGGTCCCTAACTAAGCCACCCAACCATCGACAATCACACGGACACACAAATTCACAGAAGCAGAGAAGAAGCACGCTCACTCACACACACACCCTCATTCACACACATACACTGTGTGAATTGTAATAGATTGGCCACAAAGGCGAATTATCGATGCATTTGGGGGCACTTAGGCACGTTTTGTGCATTGCAAGCCACTTGCTGTTGTAGATTACGTGGTTGAGTGGGACTGCAGCAGCAGTTAAAACCACAGCCAAAATTATGCTGCAAATGCAGCGCAATTCATCACACACACACATACTCTGGCATATATACACACACATGCACAAGCACGCCACAAATGCTTGCACTGAATGTTGCGCAAATAACAAAATCCACATATGGCAACGCTCAAAAGTGTGCTATAAAAATGTTTAACAATCCAATAGATATTGCGCAAAAAACAACACATTATTGTTATAAGTGACACAAATTGAACAAAAATTTTCACTTTACCTCTTGAAACGTATTAACTGTAAAAACTCGTCCTAACCGCACGAACGCAGAGAAGACTCTGAGCCGAGCAGTGAATTGCGAATTGTTTGGCAGGCAAAGAAATTGAAAGCTCACTCTTGCCGCAAAAGCGCCTTAACACTATAAAGCCAATAGGGAAATAAAATACCAGCTGCAAGGATAAAAGCTCATTGCAAAGCTTGAGCATTAATACAAGCCTCTCTTTAAATTTGTTTCTTAACAATATTTTAGATTTATTTAAAAAACAGCGCCACAAAATTAAATTATCTAAATTTAATTGCAGCCCGGATAGGGATCCACACGATTCTTTCGCAGCACAAACTGAATTTTGCGATCCATATCCTCATTATAAATGGCTTTACACTTCTCAAAATTGATGCGACGGCGCACCTGTTAAAAATACAGTTATTATTTATATTTGAGAACATATTTATGTATATTGTTTGTATATACGCACCTGGTAGGGCTTCTCGTAGAAGCGCGTGCGGCGGAACTGATCAAAGATTTCTTCTTTACCGAGTATGCGGTTTAGAAGACGGCATGCCTCCTCCACGTTGTTGTTGTGCACAAACACAGTGCGTGCCAAGAATTGAGCGTGTCTCATATTTAATTCTAATTCAGGATTTATTTTATTAAATCTCTATGTATTCCAGCCAAGTTAAATAACCAGGTCGCAGTAGACAGCTGTTCCGCGTAGTATTACCGTACTGCTAAAAGCCATCGCAGCCTTGCCAGACTGCACACTTGGCACAGAGTTGCATGTGACCAAGCAACGAATCGTTCCTATGGCATTATTATTATAATATAAGCAGTGTAGCATGTATCACCCCTAATATATTCTCGATCTTTCATATAACAAGCGTGGCGCATTCGTATAGCGAAAGCAGGCTGCTGAAAAAGTATTCGAAATAGATTTAAAATTATTGTAAAAGTGTAATTCTTAAAGCGTACTGTAAAAACGGTATACATATATATATATAACTATTAGAACAAATACTCGAATACTCCGTGAACTCCTGCATATAAAAAGGTAAGAATTACAAAAAAATGGTCTAATTATTTCCGCAGGCATTTGCATTATGTGTGTGTGTGTGTTTGATGATCACTTTTTGCCCACTCTTTGTTAAGTAATCATAGGGAAAGTATAATTTTTTATTTGCTACGCAGTTGTTGGATGCATTATGTTAAGTTTGCTGCACTATTTTGCAAAATCGATTCAAGTCGGCAACTCAAGCTGAATTTTCTTTGTCTCTACCCCAATTAATATTCCTCTGACGCAGCGTCCTGCGCGGCACATGTTTCAGCGTGTGCGCCCATACTAACTCATATTTTTTGTATGCAAGTGTGGGTGCGTGTATGTGTATGTGAGTTTGGGTATTGCAAGCTGCACAATTGACAAGGGCCCTAAAGAAAATCACACGCAAATCAATAGAAAATTTCACAGCGTTTTCTATTTTTTCATTTCGCCTCGCTCGTCTTCTGCACGTTGCTTTCCACCTAGTCATTGTGTTGCTGTGCTTTTTTTTCACATTATCGCACCGTTCGCTTTGTGCCGATGTTCGCACAGGGGCAACGGTTACGGCAACCAGGGCTGCATACTGCTGACGAAATTTTCTAGAAGTTTATGTACATTTGTATATACAAGCATATGTATGTATTCTTATATGTGTGTATTTGCGTCAGAGTGGGAGAGAGAAAGAGCGAGCGACACAACGAAAAGCAAAGAGCAGGGCAGAGTCAGCTGTGTGGCGTCGAATGTGGTATCCAAAACCAAAAAATTAAGCAAATTGAAATAGAAAATTTCTAGAAAACGTGGTGCCTCGATGTCGTTGCCGTCTGCTGACCTTGAAATGGGTGGTTTTTTTTTTTTTTTCTTTTTGCATGCCGGAAATTGCCATTTATACGAACAAAAAATGAACAACTTATAAATATCTGGCAACTCGAGTAATTGCAATGTAATTTCGTCTCTGATTGCAGTTAAAGTTAAAAAGAAACAGCTAAATAGATAAACAATATGGTGAAAGAAACGGGCTATTACGATTTGCTGGGAGTGAAGCCAAACGCAACGCCCGATGAGCTGAAGAAGGCTTACAGAAAATTGGCGCTCAAATACCACCCAGACAAGAATCCCAATGAGGGCGAGAAATTTAAAGCCATCTCGCAGGCGTACGAGGTGCTCTCCGATGCGGACAAGCGTCAAATATACGACGAGGGTGGTGAGGCGGCCATTAAGAAGGGCGGCGCCGATTCCGGCGATTTCCGCAACCCGATGGACTTCTTTGAGAAATTCTTCGGCGCCGGTTTCGGTGGTGGCGGCGGCGGCGGCCGTCGTCGTGAGCGACGTGGTAAGGATGTCGTTCACCAGATGTCCGTTCAGCTGGAGGAGCTGTACAATGGAGCAACGCGCAAACTGCAGTTGCAAAAGAATGTGATTTGTGACAAGTGCGAGGGACGTGGCGGCAAGAAGGGTAGCATCGAGAAGTGTGTGCAGTGTCGCGGCAATGGTGTCGAGATCCGTGTGCAACAGATTGCGCCCGGCATCGTGCAACACAACGAGCAGGTGTGCCGAAAGTGTTCCGGCAGCGGTGAGACCATACAGGAGAAGGATCGTTGCAAGACCTGTAATGGACGTAAGACGGTGCGGGAGCGCAAGGTGCTGGAGGTGCATATCGAGAAGGGCATGCGGGATGGCCAGAAGATAGTATTCGCAGGCGAGGGCGATCACGAACCCGAATCTCAACCGGGTGATATCATAATTTTGTTGGACGAAAAGGAGCACTCAACGTTTGTGCATGCGAACACGGATCTGATGATGAAAATGCCGTTGCAACTGGTCGAGGCTCTGTGCGGCTTCCAGCGAATCATCAAGACACTGGATGATCGCGATCTGCTGGTGGCCACTCAACCCGGTGAAGTCATTCGACATGAAATGACCAAATGCATTGCTGACGAGGGTATGCCCATATTCAAGAATCCTTTGGAGAAGGGCACACTCATCATTCAGTTCGAAGTTATATTCCCCGATGTAATCAATCCATCAGTTATCCCGACGCTCAAGCAGTGCTTGCCACCTGCGCCAGAGATTGACATTCCAGTTGATGCAGAGCATACAGTTTTGGTAAGTTCAAAGAGAGAGAAAGTTCGAAGGAAGAAAGTTGCTAACGTTTTATATATTTTTTATTTTCTTCTGCAGGAGGACTTTGATCCCAAGCAACGTCGCCAGGAACACCAGCGCATGGCCTATGATGAGGACGAGGGTGGCTATCAGTATGGACCACGCGTTCAACAGTGCACATCAAGTTAAGCGGCCTACACTTAATGCAAAATAACTAACACAAAACAAAAGTAAACGAAACCCCATAAGAACACAAAAAATCCAGAAGTAAAATCAATGTCTGCATCCAAGGTGTATCTGGAAAATATCCACTCGCACCCGCCCCGCGTTGCAACTGTAAACCTAAAGCAAGTCGTCAACAACAACATCGTCGATCTATACTAGCTGCTGCTGCCCTCTCCACTTGTCACCTGTCGCGTATATATTCCAGCACCTGGCACCTCCATCCGCATCCACATCGTCTGGCATTTGCTGCATTCATTGTAATATCCCTTACTAAAAGAAAACAAAATGTAACACTCGCAAATAACTAACTGAAATTCACACAACATATATACACTAAAAAGTACCCAAATTGAAGAAAGAACTAAAAAATTTCAAGTTATATATATGGCTTAGGATCGGGAGACGCTCTTCAGACTACGAGATATGCTAATTACAATATTTAGGTATAAAAACAACAAAACAAAACAAAAATACTTATCAAAAATATTATGCACTACATTTTTAACGCGTGGTTCGAAAAAAAAAACTATATATAAACATTGTTTTATTCCGTTTATGTTGAGTTGGATATATATGATATATATGAGTTGACAATAGGAGCAGCAATCCCCATGAAATACGAAACTATATAAATGAAACAAATTTTGGAATCAAGTCGCCACTAGAACCGCATATTTAGAGATCGCGATCGAACGCGTCTAGGAACAAGTTTAAGTTATTTAATTCCAGCCTAAATAATAAAGCGTTAGATTAAACGGATATGATAAATAAAATAATTAATACACAATTTCAACTTATAAAATATATATATGTGTATATTTATGCGTTCGCTTTTCTTTCAATGATAGCACATGATACGAAGCAAATTGCATATCTAGCCTGGCGTGACTGGTCTATGATTCATAATAGGTCTGACTAAGTAGCTTTCTAATGAGTGTGAAATGAAAATGAAGTTAGCTGGAACTGCAACGTTAATGAGCTTCAAGACCTATAGAATGAATTGGAATAGCAAAAATCAGATTTTAGAATTTTAAAGAGTTGAAAATTTAATAATTTGGCATCGATGCAAATATTGATTGGCTAAAATTTGGAAAATTCAGAAATTAGAAAAATTGTCTAATTTTGCTCAAGCTTTGCTCGCTGGACCAACCGATAACCCGACACAGGGAATAAAATGAAGAGAATCTTTCGCCCTCGCTTTGAGCATGACACATTCCTTTCTTTCGTTTTGGGGTTCGTTGGATCGTTTTGCTTTGAGCTATACGTGTGACTCTCTTTTTCCCGAAAATCATCTAGGGAGCGATACGATCGATGCATTCACAAACTGATGAATTCCTTTGTTCTCTGAGTTTGTTCTCAAAGTAAGAGTAAAAAATATTGAAGATCCATTTTCTAATGAGACAGGCATCTAAAATTTGATCGAATTACTAATGGGAAATTGTAGAAAGTCCTTTCCATTTTGTTATTTGTTACCAATTTATTTACAAACATCTGGTAAAAGGTAATATAAGAGACTTAAGATTATAGACCAAATTAACGAGCAAAATTGCGTAGTGCGGCGACAACGCCTGTGCCGTAGGTTAACTTGCTCTCGATACGTTCCCAGGCCACCTGTTGAGCCTGCGCAACGCTGCGCAGCGACTTGACTATCTCTGGGCATTCGCTTAGGCTCAGGCCATGGGAGCGCAGATAGACGCTTAGATATGATTGGGCCAATTCGAAGTCTTGATTCGTGCTAAACATGTGCTCGATGAGGCTGAGGAACTGCAGCATGGCGAGCTTGGTGCCACCGGCATCGGGATGCAGTGATTTGATCTCAAAGTCCACCATAGACGGACCCAGCTTGGTAATGTGCTGCACCACGGCGTCGAAGTTGTTGCTTTTGGCCGTTGCCTCCAGCAGCTTGCCAAAGGCGGTCAGGTTGTTGAATGAGGAGACCTCGAGAACGCGGGAATCCTTGTTGCTCGGTTGCTCATTGGACACATCAAAGCGCAGCTCTAGACCCGCTACCGTGGGCAGGAAGAAGGGCGCTTGCTTGGGAGTTTTGGGTGGTGCCTTCGGCTTGTTGCGCTGCTTAATCAGCTCCAGGTCGAGCAGATTCTGCCAGCGAGATGCCGCCAGACCGGAGAGTGTAATCAGCTCGGGCGTTAGCTGTTTGGGCGTTTCATATTTAGCATTGATCTCCTCGCCCAGTTCCACATTTTCATCGGCGTCATCGATACCCAACTCCTGCATGGCATCATCAAGATCCATAGCCTCGCAAACACTTGTGGGCAGACCCACATACGGCGCCGGCTCAAACGGATCTATGGAGCGCAACGAGATCTGATTGAACAGCGTCTTGTTGGCCCACAGGTAAATGCCCAACAAATTTATATGGGCCGTGGCCAGGAAATCTCCACTGGGCGATATGCTCAGCGAGATGCAGGGTCGTTCCACTCTGAAATGATCTATCATATAGGACGATGGTATATCCCACACCTTGATAGTCGAGTCCATGGAGGATGTGATGAGCCAGCGACTGTCCGGACTAAAGGCCATATCGTTCAGCTTGGCTGTATGCCCGACAAATTTACGGATCACCACGCGCGTATCCATGTCGACCACGTAGACCTTAAACGATTCCAGGCCAATGGCAACCATAGAGCTTTCGCTATGATGCCGCATCAGAGCAACGCCATCCGCTAATCGCAGCACGGCAACTGGCTTTAAAGCTGAGGAATAAATGGAAATTGATGATGAACTTCAGGTGGAAAAAAAAGTATTCGTTAGCACTCACGATTAATCTTGAAAGGCCAAAACTTAACCAGACCCTGGGAGCAGCCCGAGACCACATACTGATTCAAGTTGTCGCAGGCCAGGCCACGCACAGCTGCCTCATGGGCCGGTTGGAAGCCACCGTAGGATAAGCGATGTTGGCCCGACTGGATGTTAAAGCGCTCCACGTCGCCGGTGCTGTAGCCAATGATGACAAAGTTGCCGCAATTCGTTAAAATGACGGATGTTGTCTCCGCTTCGAAGTCGCTGCGATTCTTATTGTAAAACTTCTTCGGCAGCAGACGATGTTCACCCAAGCGGCTCTTGTGGAATGACCAGGTGGTGGTCTGTATAGTGCCCGCATGGATGGCAGCAATGTTGTCCCATTCCTTTTCGCGTGTCGTATCCGCAGTGAACTCTAGAATCGGGGGCATGATGTGCTTGTCGTAATCAAAGCGATCTATGGATTACAGAAATGGATTTAGAATTATATGATTTAATTGGCTTCTAACTTACTCTTCTTCTTGGTCGACTTGGCATTGTAGGTGGCGCGGCCCATACTCTTGTTCAGCGACTCCGATATGGTGGAGAAGACGCGCAGCGTGCTGTCCTCACCGGATGACAGGATGGAGACACCGGTGGAGCCGTGATAGCGTATGAAGAGTGGAGGCTTCGAATGACCCTCACGTATGCGCAGTTGCCTGGCGCCACCGTCAGACATATCGAATATAAAGAGTTTCATTGAGTTGTCCGGGGATGTGGTGAAGACCACAGGCTCGCTGGGCAGGCAGATGGCCGTTGTCACCTTCCTCTCGTGCGCCTGCAGCTGACCTGCCAACTTGCGCTCCTCCAAGTTCCAGAAGGCTAAGTAACCAATGCCACTGGCCGAGACCATGATGGGCGGACCATCGGTACGGAACGACAACTGGGTGACCACGCCCCACTCCTGCTTGAATGTGATCAGTACCTTATCATATTTCAGATTCAAGAGCATTATGATGCCATCTCTATGGCCAACGCCAATCACATCCAACGCTGGCGCCGGCTCAAGGCAGGTGATGCGCTGATTATGGTGGCTCAAGGTGCACAAAATGGTGTTCTTCTTAATGTTGAGGATCTTCAGCTGACCATTGTGCGAGCCGAGTACAATTTTGTTCACATAGGTGGGCGGATGGGCCACTGCTGTAATCAAGAACTCATCCTCATCGAAGGGCAAATCCAGATAGACGTCGTCGGTGGATATGTTCCACACCTTCAGCACATTTTTGCGATCCACCGCGATCAGGTTTGCGCCAAAGGGCAGCAGCAAATGCACGTCATGCTCATGGCCCCGGTAAACATGTCGTATGTGCTTGCCCGCACGCCAGGCGTAGATGCACTTGTTGCTCGCCGTGTACGTGTGTAGCCTGTCCATGGCCAGCGCCGTAATCTCATCTGGATGCAGGCCGCTGACATGTAGCAGACGTAAATGGCTGGCCGTGTACACCTGGAAGGAGCGACCGATGCAGGTAATCAGCAGCGTGTCCCGACGACGTTGCACATAGCGCGTCACTGCCGGCACCTGGTTGCTAACATAGCCAATCGCTCGATTTCGCCGGAATATCTGGCTGCTCTCCCTTACTATTCCTCGTGGTTCGTTATGTTCCTCGACCGAGGTGTCCTCTGCACCCAGATGCGTCATTTTATTTATTTTCAATTTGCGTTGTTTTATATTTTAATTATGTTTCAACGTTTTTCATGTTTACCCGCAACAACTTGAGCACGTGTGTTGGTTTCAATGTTTCCAACTCTGAAAGCAATGCAATTCAAACTGTTAATCTATGTAATCATAACAGAGAGCAACGCGCACAAAACTGTAATGCTGTTAGCATAACGACAGACTCAACCGTTAAAACTATATGCTAAGCTATGTTTAAGAATTTTAAATAATTCTTAACTTATTATGCTACTCATTATTAATACATTTTGGCCTAAAATATTTTTCATATATACCACCACTCCATTACTTTCATTTACTCATTTGGCACTAGTAAACGCGCAATTACAACTGTTAAGCTGCTGTTGCAGCTATCGATAACAGCTGGAGGTTGACAGTTATCGGATTGTCCGTTAACTCCAAATTTAGTATAGAAAATAAATTGAAAAGTTTTTATTTTTTATTAATTTTGATTAAATTTTTATTAATTATATATACAATAAAAAATGTGATAAGTTTCATGTATTTTTTAAATTGCATTTTTAATCATGTTTCGATTATTTATGTATGTATTTAATTGATAATTAGTAAAATTACAAACTACATGTATTTATTTATGTATATATAGTCTTTTGCTTGTTACACACATCATGGTATTAACATTTTAATTAAAGCAATAAAAACACTTTGCTATTTTAGCCATTCATCTTGTATTTTATTCAAAAACATGTTATCGTTTTTTTTTTTAATTTCTTTCTTTTTTTTTTCAATTTATACACTGAAATTTTTACCAGCCCTTAAAAACTTCAGTAAATTTTTATATTTTTGTTTTTATACAACTTTTACAGTTAATGCAAATAGCAAGAAATCGAGGATTGCGCTATGTGTAGACATCGATGAAACAATTTTAATAAACATTCATTAGGTAATAGCGTTTGTTGTTGTTGTTGTTTTTGTTGTTGTTGTTGCAATGGTTATTGTTGTTCTGAAAAGTGCTTAATTTGGTTCCATTGTTGTTTAGCTTAGTTCAGCGCATTTAGCGCAATGTCCCGGTTAAAACTTTCACTAGAGCTCGAGAGCGGATAATCCAGCTCACCCAGACGAGGCACAGGTCGATGCGGACGATTAAACTGCACGAAATAAAAACAAATTAAGCACAAGTCAAAATTGAATTTATTCACTTTTAATTTACCCAGGACTTCATGATTTTGTAGAGCACTTGGCGGGATGGATAGTCATCGAACTCGGTTTCTGGTGGCTGTTCGTTTGGCGCCAGCATCGGCAGCAAACCGTTTGGACGCACAAACTCCTGGTCGAGGCCAGCGGCATTGGCATTGACATTGGCGGCAGCTGCACCATTGCCCGTTGCACTCAAGGAGCGCTTCCCATGTCCGCCGTAACAGACGTGCCCATAGGCCTGACAGCCCTCTGTGAAATGCAAAATCGTAAAATCACAAAATCAGTAAATGGTAAAATCACAAAATGAATTAGTCGCCATCTAATACTTGGCCAACAGATTGCAAATGCTTGCAGCTATATAGCTGTAATCGATATAAGCCCATGTACACATGGAGAAACGAATTAGAGTGCATGACTGTCAGATACCCTAAGTTTAGCGCATAGAGAATGATGTTTATTTATTTCTATTTTAAATATGGGAAATAGATTTGAAGAAAATCTATGATTCTAGTTATTCAATTTACGATATATGATAAATATACGATATAGATAGAATATGCGATATACGATAAATATACGAAATATCTATAGCATATACGATTTACGATATACGATAAATATACGAGATAGCTATAGTATATACGATTTACGATATAGGATAAATATACGATATAGCCATAGAATATATGATTTCCACAATTTGTTTTTCATTTTAATGTGAGCATCAAAATAGTTCACTATAATGTAAGCTTTACGAGATTGATTTATATAGACAGACAGCTGGATATGCCTAAATGAATTCAGTTCTACATGTAGTATATCCCAGCCATATACTTGTCTTCACATATCCATGCCATTCCTCACATCTCTCTGACAGTAACAAACCACTCCACCCGCATTCAATTGATACAGGGTACACAAAGTTATTAACTGCGTCTAGCTAGCAAAGTTTAAACCGTTTGGGCCATTCCCTTGTGTGGAAAGGCCGCAAACTTTGTGCCCTGCTGTGAAGAACATGTGGGGAGACCTTGTGAGTCCCCAATAGCTGGGAGAGTGGAAATCTTTAATCGCTCGCCAAATGCTCTGGAGAGACAACGTTTGATAAGCATTTGACCTTATGCGATATTTTATATGAAACAATTTTATTTTACTGTTTTGTGAATCTCATTTCATTCGTTTTTTTTTTTTTTTTTTTTTTTTTTTTTTAGTCTGCGTTTGTTTTTGTTTGTTGACTCGTCGCTGCTATTTTTGAGCTTCCGCTCGCACACAGCTAAGCAGCCTCACAAGGGAGTTTAACCTCTGTTCCTGTCATTCGCACTGAATGTTCCTTGTATTTGCACTTTTTTTTTTGTCGCTTGGGAAAACATTAATAACATATTGTTAACACACATTAACTGCCATTTGGCTAATCTGAGAGACACTCAATACAAAAGTTTTTAATAGAAAAATCAATGCGTGGGCCAAAGGCTCAAGCGATAATTCGAATCTAAATTTATATAACAAGATTAGACTAAGAAATCTTTCCTTAAGAATATGAAATTTAAAATTAAGCTGAGCTTTTTTTTTTTTGGCTAAAATTGAATCAGAAATTGTATCAGAAATTGAGTCTTGATATTGATTTATTAACCAATAGAAATATTTTTGAATAGTCAAAATTTAAGACACAAATAACTTCACTTAATTAAAAAATAATTATGTAAATTAATTCAAGTATTATTATAAAATTTGAATTTGAACTTACATAATTTAATTTTAAATTTATACAAATATTTTTATCTCAATTTTTAAATATTTTTAAACACATTCGATAGTTGGGAAAATATAAATTTTTATAATGATTATCATAAAATATATTTTATATTGTAATATATTTTTATGTATATTTAATATATATGATTTATTAATATTTATTTTAATACATATGCAAATTATTTGAAAATATTTATAAAATATATTTTTAACTAATATTAATTTAAATAAAAAATATTTTCAAATTTTTATTTTATTTTTTTAATACTTTTTGTCAATATTATTTGAAAACTTTATAAAACTATATTTTTGGATTCATATTTTTTGTTTTATATATTAATTATATATTTAATAAATTGTGACTTGAAATAAATTTGATGTTAACCTTTTGATTGCATGAAGTATAGAGTTTTGCTTAAAGAAATCTTTTAGGATTTAAGACTTAAAGTGCTTACTACTTTATCATATCATCTGCTATAACTTGAAATGAAATTGAAAAATTCATATTTTATACTCGTATTTTGCTCTCAATTTATTTGGTATACATATACATATCATATGCAACTCTACTCTCATTGTTGCTCATTTATGAAAATATGTGTACATGTGAAGTAGAGCAGAGAGCATATTGCAACTGCATGTGGCAATTGCTCTATGCTGTCCCTGTCCCTATGCTCCTACCTGTACCCTCACCTGTCCACGCGCTCACAATTTGATGAGGCGGCAGCTGCATAAACAAAGCCACAAAGGAGCAATATCAATGGCAACGACGATGTCAACGATGCAGACCAAGAAGCTTCTGTTTGTTTTGCGTTAAAGTTAAACTGTAACAATTGCAGCTGCCAGCCATAACCTGTGTGTGAACAGGTGTGAGTGTGAGAGTATGTATGTGCGTGTGTGTAAGGACTTCCGCCTGTCAGGCATTTATAGGTTTGTTGTTTGCGCTTAAATTCAATGCGCGTTGCCATAAGAAGAACTAAAGTGGCTTCTATCAAGGCAAGGTACGCATATCTTAGCCAATATTTTCAAGGAATAAATAAATACAGAAAAATATAAGCTAATACTCACTCTTAGCCTGGCTCTGTTGGGCGGCCAGAACAACGGTGCAGATGACAACCAGCAGCAGAGAAATTGTGGATTTCATATTAACTGCAAAAGAGATAGAGAGTGGGAGAGCGAGAGGGAGAGTGTGTGTGAGAGAAAGTGAGATAGTAATACAAACATCAATTAAAACACTTATGTAGTTCTGCTTAAAGCTCTGTGGGCGTGACGTGCGCTCCACCTGTTGATGCCACTGACAATGGGCTGCAGGGCCTGCGGATACGCCACACTAATTAGAAACGCACGGCACACAGTCCAAAACACACACAGAGGCAAGTTACATGCATTTACTAAGTAGTTAATCCGGGACACAAAAACTTTTGAACTTTGATTTATGTTACGCCCACATACAGGCAATTAGTGTGTGCGTGTGTGCGTGTGTGTGAGAGAACTTGAGCAAAGGTGCGTTTATTACGTGATTTGAATGTCTAACAATTGTATAGTCATTTGGAATTCGCACGAATTTCATATATTTTCATAGCCTTTCACAATGAATTTTGAAGCATTCGCCATCAATCATACGACATGTGATGGGGCCGAAAATATTTCGTATAGTATAAACAAAATGCAGCAAGTCGCGTGTCGACTTGTGTAGTGCAAACACTCACCTTAGCCTGCACTGATTAGTTGATATTGAATTATATTTATTGAGATTTAATTGCTATATATACATATACATGTACATATATATTTGTTATGTATATTATTTTTGTTACTTTGGAACTTTGTACGTTTTCATATAATAATCACAGATAAAGTTGCTATTTTGTTGTTTTAAACAGAATTTTCTATTGAATTAATATTTGTAGTATTGCTTTAATTTTATTGTTAAGACAGCATTCAACTAAGTTAATAGCAGCTGCTAGCGGTATTTAGTTCACGTTTTCACATTTTCAAGCGCTGCCGGGCGACTGCTCAAGTCGTGCCGTTGTAGCCTTATAATCCAATTATTATATATATATATTTTGCTCTCTCGGCTCATTGATAAGCCACAAAATGCGTCGCTTTAATCGCAATTAAAAATCATGTCAGGCTCTGCAGACTTGCCAACTCACAATCGCTTGAGATGGGGTTTATTTTTGAATTATATTAAATTTAAACATTCATAACAGATAAGTCTGCGTGTGAGTGTGGGTGTGAGTGTGTGTACAGTAAAAATCAACAGCAACTCCCACCCACAACATGCTGCAATAACAATAATATTATTGTTATTACTTTGTTTATCAATCTGTCATATGTCAACCAGCAAATGGGACGCAGCTAATGATGAGGAGCCACTGTCGGCGCCTGCCCGCCATTGGCTTATCAATTTTCCCAGACCCGATTGTTAGTTAATAACAATTTAATGACCTGCTGCCTGACACACACTTTGTCAAAAGTACACATAATATCCGTTGCTCTGCCCAATATAAATCAATTTCCCAAAACTTTCCACAAGCCCATACAGGTGCTGATTCAGTATATTTAGTATGACAGGCTGGTTTACCATCTGCCGGGCGAAAGGCAAAGTTCAGTTGCATCGTTGAGGCATGTTTAGTGTTCCGTGTGAAATTTTTCCTAATCAGCAGCTAACTGATAATTCACACATATTTATATAATATACATATATTCATATATATATTTGTTATTAAGATCCGCGCAGCTCTCAAAAGCGTGCCTTCGGCATGTCGTTACGGTTGCAGCTTAAAGGCCTGCCCGCTAAGCTGCTGCGAATCGCGTTCCATTTAGTTCGGGCCGAGCTGATACGCGAATTAAGAGCAAACTAACCAGTGAGCTGATTAGAACAAAATAAATATATATAAATAAAAAGAAAAAATCACTCAAAACTGACTTTAAAGATCTTGAGTGCGATAGGCGAATCAGCTACATAGAAAATTAATTAGATGCCCTTTCAAACTATTTGCCCTCTTCTTTTGTGCTGTCAAAGCTTTTGCGGTTTGTAACTCAGCAACTGTTGAGACTTACCTCGACCTGCAATTGCGTCGAAATATAATATAGTTAAAGAAAAGTATATATTCTCTATTACTTTTTTTTTTTTTTTTGTAATTTATATTAGGTACCCAATTGTATGGAAATTATTTTTCAATTATATAAATAAGTAATGCTGAATAAGCTGCTCTTCTATGCAATTCTCACTAGTAGTATTTTTATTATAGGTTTCTTAAGCATTGTAATGTATATTAAATACTTAATTAACTATACTTCTATGCATATCTCACGATTTTTTTGGGTTTCTCAAACATTGGATAGAATCAATCAATTGGAACCTAATCAATATAATAATTTTTTAAATTTAATATTTATTCGCATTTCTCTCTTACGGTCTGTTATTTGATCGCTTTTTATGCATTTTCCCTTTGCAATTTTATTGCACTTTTTACAGTTCATTTTTTTTATCTTTTCATTTTACTCGTTCAAGTAGTGCAAAAGAGTATTTGAGTTGAGTTTCATTGAGCTGCTTTTGTTTATTTATAATGCAAAATCACATTAATCATATTAATATTCTATATTAGAGAAATTCACCTTTAGATCACACACATTTAAGGCTCCTAAATTTCTTTAGCTCTTTGAAAAGTTTTTGTGTGGCAATTGTTGTGGATTAACAATTATTAAATAAATGCTTTAAAGATACTTTTCGTATTTCCGTAACATTTAAAATTGAATTTCTTCAAGAGCATGTGTCACGCATTTTAATTTGTGAATGTAAGTCGAGAAGATAAATAAGAAGATAGACTGTAAATGCCTTTAAATACTTAGATAAGAAAATTTAAATAAAATTAAATACAGAACACATCATTGGCTCATTGGTTCATATGGTTATACATGTAGATATGTATGTATGTACAGTAGCATATATACATGGGCTCTACATGTATCTATGGGCCTTGCTTTCGTGATTAGCTAAGTGTAGATTCAAAAATAATAATGGAGTAAAATAAAAAGTTGTATCTACTGGGCTAAAGTTAAAGATACTTTCAAAAGTTAATTGTATCTGATAGATCCCTTTAAATATTTTTAAGACATCTAAAGATGTCACAAAGGCGATGAAAAAATTCTTAAATAAACTAGATCTAGATACTTATATTCACATTTCACTGCTTTGCAGTTGATTGAGTTTATTTTAATAAATATGCTTTCATAGAAATGTTTGATAATAGTACAGCAAGCTAATATTTGATGCTCATAACATGACGTTTACCTTGAACCAATTTATTCTTGCAAGAGCATATGCCTGTATGTATATGCATATGCATATCTACCTACATATATGTATATACTAAATAGAGCTCTATACAAAGTAAACAAATTGTAGGGCATAAATCGAGTTAAACTGTTTGCAGGCTGGCACGCAGAGTGGCTCCAGCAAAAGGTACATCAAATTATATATAGTGATTTGCTTGCTCTTTAGGCACTCGAATAGTCTTCATTTATGCAGCTGTTCGACAGAAGCTGTTTTGCCTTTTAAGTCAGGCAAGTGGATGGGCCATGTTTATAAACTTTGAACTTTAGCCAGCGAATGCAGCCCGTGGCGACTTATAAAAAATTAATCAAAGCCGCCAGACTGGGAGAACTCAAGCAGGAGGAGCATCAACGCCGCGAAGAAAGTAACAAGTCACTTCAAATGCTCACTAATCTAATTTGAATCAATTAAAATTGAACAAATAAACATGGCCACAAAATATGACCAAAGGGTCGAATGTGTGTGTGTGTGTGTGTATGAGGGAGGCGTAAAGTTTACTTAAGGCAAAGCTGAAGCGAACGTGAAGTAAGTCAAACTTAAATTATAAATTAATTATATTATTTCATTAATTTAAAACAAAATTTTACATATATATACTAAGCGTATATTTTAAATATTCATTTTTAATTATTTTAAAGTTATTTGTATATTTTTTAATAAATGTAATAATTTTTAATTTTTTATAAATTTTTACAATTTTACTTACAAGTTTTGTATTTTAATTTTTTACGCTTAACTTTGAGTATAAAGTTGTACTTCACACAAAATCTTTATTTTACTGCTAACACAGAGTTGCCACCTGGTTTATTTTTTATTTCTTTTTAACTTATTTTGCCGTCTAACTTCAACAAGTTTGTTAACAATAAATTTGGACTCCCTTTTTTTTTTTTGGTTTTTAGCGCGTTTTTGGATGTTGATGTCGCTCGACTGAAAGCCAAAATTCGTTTGATACCGTTAAGAGAAAATGGCTCTGCTTTATACCGCAGGACGAGTGCCAGCGCTGTGTGTGTGTGTGCGTGTGTGGGTGGGAGTGTAGCTGCCTCGCAGCCAATCAAATGCGCGCGCTTAGCCGAGTGACACACGAAGCGTTGCCAGCCGCCGCCTAGTTGTATGCAATGGATTTTGTTGGCACTAGTTCTGCGTGGGTGCTGCAACCATTTGAACGCCCAAAAATAAAATCTAAGGCCACAGGCATGCCCCGTGATAGGGGCTAAAGAGCAGCCGCGCTGCGTCTATGTCAATTTAGCAATGGGCACAGATTTATACATATATATGGATATATGTATTGATATATGATATATATGTAAATATATACTATAAGCGCGAATGACGTCTAAGCCGTGGCCAACTTTCTTAACTTTACCCAGCTGTTGCCGTGTGGGTTGTCTCGATGTTAATTAAATTGAATTGCCTTTGATTCACTTTACATTTGTGCATGCCAACATATACATATATGTACATATGTATATATATAAATATATATAGTTAGTTTGACTTGTTTACAACAATCATTTTCAATTGTTGCTAAAGCCAAAAGGCTTATCGCATCTAGAAAAATTACGTCGATAAGCAGCTGTTGGCACTCCTCCTATTGCTACTGCTGTTGCTGCTGCCCCCAAACACAACACAGATCAAAATATTTGACATCAAACAGTAGCTGCTGCTACGCCCCTGCATATATAGAGCTCTATCAATTTTTCAACTATCTACTACATATATAAAATGGCTTATTGTGCATTTCCGTAGGGCTAATAAACAAATCTAAGCGTATATTAAATATATTTGTCACATACATATATGTATATACATATATATGTGGGGTGAAAGAGCACGTCATAATAATAAAACATGATTTGATTATGAATTTCCTGTTAGAGTGAGAAAGAGAGGGAAATAACGGAATAACTGCAATGAAATAACAAAATTAACCAATATGTGTTTTAAAATAATAATCATAAGATAAATGATTACAAAAAAAAAATAGTCATAAATTCAAAATCGCATAATTAAAATTATTGTTATAAAATCTTCAAAGCAACAAGCTTAATTGAATCTGAAAAGTGATATTGAAATATCTCAAATGTAAAGAATGTTAAGAATTATGCAAAAAGAAGCCCTTCTCTAACTGCGAAACGGGTTTAATGATTCATTTAGATGATTCACAAAGAATCATTTGTTAAATGAAAAATCAAGTCAAGTAGATTAAGTCTATTCGTTTTGATGCAAAGAGAAATATATTTATGTTTAAGCTAGAACTTAAACTAGGAATCATTGAGTAAAATTTCAATTTTATTAATTTATATCAGCTCCTCTGAAAGATAAACAAAATGCATAAATAATTAACTTGTTAAAGCTCCAATTTTATTATTATTTTATAAACTTTTGCATAAGTGCTAGAGCTAAATATGGGACGGCTTGTAATTAAGTTTGGAGGTAAAATAATAGAGTAATATACAAATTGCAGAGATTCATATAAGATATATAAGCCGGGCGCTTAGTTGAGTAGCTGACGCACGAGCCAGATGCCCAAGATGGCGCTCAGAAGGGAACCAGCGCCAGCGAGGCCCATGGCGCCGTTGTGCTGGGCACAGATGCGAGGCTGGGGCGCCGACACATATTTGCAGAGCGTGCCGACAAAGTTGACCTGGGCGCGCTCATTGACTTGTTTGTCGAATTGCTGCGAAAAGGTCAAACGAGAACCAATTTTAGTTGTTAATATGGTTTGGGAGCCTACGGCTACGGCTTGTGCCTACCTCATTGAACAGAATGGTGGGCACACTGGTCAGTGGCTCCTTCAGCCTCTGTGTGGTCTCGCCAGCCTTGCGCAGCAGCACGCTGCCGTCGGTGGTATTGGCGCAGGTCTTGATGTTCTCCCAGTTGTTGACATGGTTTTCCGTAGCGCAACGCTGGCCAGGATACACATTATCGGGGAAGTTCTTACCGGCACGCATCAGACAGTTGATAAAGTCCAGTGTTAGCGATTCGCGTGTGTACTCCACCTGATAGGAATTGGCTTGAATGTGCTCAATGGCGCAGGCATGCACCTTGTTGCCGTAGCACTCATTGGGGCCGTGGTGGCAGGTAAAGGTCACCTCCGAGCCTTGTGTGAAAAACTGCATGGGAAATGAAAATGGAAATGTAAAATGCGAAGTTTCGGTTAGTTAGTGTGCCAGTGCGATAAATGAGGCATTGTTGCATCAACTCACCTGGGATTTGCCAAAGGGCACAAATGTCAGCTCGACCGAGTCACGCAGTTCGCTCTTCATCGCCGGATACAGTTGCTCCGTAATAAACTTGGCGCTGTCCGGGCACAGGGACTCATAGTAAATGGCAACGGGCACCTGGTAAACAAAGCAAATCAAAGCTGTGTGAGTGAGTTGTGTATGGCTTGTAGCATAATGCACATGCACCATAATGCATATTGCTGTTCATATTTTGTGCCTGGCAATTTGCATTTCTACTGCAAATGCAAAACAGTTTCGTTTGACTGAACACAGTCAAAAATTGAATTCTGTGACTCGAACAAAGCCAAACAATAGGTTCAGGGTATGAAGCAAACCAAAAAAAAAAAAAAACTAGGCTGTTTATAAAAGCGTATGAAATAAATGAAATGAATATTTAAAAATAGCATAGTTAATGTATTTGCAAGTTAAATTTAAATACTCTTTTATAAAAAAGCTTAACTAAAGCTTCATTTCAAACTCTGTTTTAATGCATGGAAACTGTCTCACGTAGCTGATTTAACAGGTGAAACAGATAATCGTGTTGCCAGATCGCAAAAAATGATCTGTCTCGTGTGTCTCTATATATGCTAACTGATGACTATGGGATTGAAATCAATTGTTAATTATCAAACATATGTTAAAATATCAATAAAAATAGAAAATTTAGTGCAATGGATCTAATGCTTAACAACGTTTTCTTATATATTATATATATATTTATCGAGATCGGAATACTTGATAAATTTAATTAATATTGTGTCATTTGCTAATTGAGCTATCATTTTATAGATTTTGTTTTATTTATACTTGTATACATATACATATTTAGCATATAAATTCGCTTCAAATTAATGGAAGATTTTATATTTTCTCTAAGAAAATTTCTTTACAATAATATTCTATAACATTTTAAGTTAACGTAACGTATAAATTTTCGTTTATACATATTTAAGTACATATGTATACACACACATCTGTTCATATATCTACACAACTCCATGACATTCCAAATATTATTGTTAGCTATATTTTTCTGTATTTTATTTATTTTTATTTTTTAACGTTTGGCTTTTTATCTTTACTTAAAATACAGCTTCGCAGCTTGCAAACAAAAATTTATCTATATTTTATTTAAATATGCATATTGCATTTGAAGTTGTTTTGTTGATAAAAATAAATGTGTGTACATTCTCATTTAATTTATATTTATATATATTTTCCATAATCTTGGTGAACCTAATAACAAATTTGGTTAACTACAAATTGTAAAATTTTGCATGAGGCAAATTACAATCTATCGTGACTAAGTTGACAAATGATGCGCATTAAATAAAATGTTTATTATAAAATGCCAGCGTAGCCGCACACACGCACACACACATACATACATAGATACAAGACTGTTTTTCAGCAAACGTAATTTGCTTATAATGCCTTTGTTTGTGTTTTTTGTTTTTTTTTTTTTTTTTTTTTTTGCTAAACAGAAGTTCTTATAAGTGGCATAGTCAGCGCTGTCTGTACTGGAAGCACATCAGCACAACTGTCAAATGTTCCATTCTTGCGCGCCGCAGCAGCAGCAGCAGCAGTTACCAGCAGCAGCAATAACAACAACAGGTTAGCCTGGAAAGGGGCTTCCAACAGTGGCCGGCAGACAAAGCAGACATCACCGGTTCCCGCATGCATTACACGCACATACACACACACACACACAACCAAACACATCATCAAATACAATGAAATGGAAACTGGTCGGCTTTAAGAACCGGTTTTTTCTCCCAAAACAAAAACAAAGCGCGTCTCTGTGAACAGTCAGCAGAGAAAACTGAATTTATACAATTATTTATGCATATACATATGTGAATTAAGTATTTTCCAGCTGCAGCATTTTCCAACATAAGTTCATTCAACCCATTTTTATAGGGCGCGCCACTTGTTGCTGCCATTCGAAATGGGCGCGAGGCTACTTCATTTTTCTCTGCTTTCAGACTCAACCGACCCTGACCCAGTACATTACTTTTTTTGAAATCGCGAATTTCATTGCTTGCATTTTAATTTGATAGTGCTTAAGCTTTGCGGTGATTATGTAAGGCTTACCTTAGCGGCGTTGCACACAGAAACAGCCAGGCAGGCCAACAGTATAAGTTTGTGACTCATGCTTTTTGATTTCTTTTTATTTTCGTTTTCTTACGGCGATTTATGTTATGCTGACACGAACACACAATTAAAGCGCTAGTTGTTGTGAACGTGCTGACGTCTAAGCGTGAACTGTTTCATCGCTTCGCCTTTTGGTTTGGGCAGCAGTAGCAGCGGCTCCACGGCTTTCCAGTCTGAGCGCGAGAGCGAACGCTCACATGCATACGTAATTAGAGTTGGGCTTGGTCCTATAGAATTATATGTATGTACATACACACACAGACACATACACATACACGCATGCATATTACAGTTCCACAGATCGTACGCGGCTAATGCATAGGGCAAAGCTAAGCAGCAGTGCACTACAAAGGCACCGTAATTCAATTAGAGAAGAGCTTTGCGTCTCTCTTCTGTTAAAGTACAGCTGCATTCGCGCTCTCTGTGGAACATGCTAATTAGCGCAGCACAGCTAATTGGATCGTGTTGGGCTCAATTCGAATGGGAATTGAATTCATGTTGCACGCCGATCTCAGGGGTAAAAAGTTTTACTTATACACCAAATTTCTCTTTACATTTAATGAATTACATATTAAAATAAATGTTTTCATCTATGTATGTACATGCAGATGTCTGTTTAATTAAAAACAATCTCTGTGGCATCAATCGCGGAACTTGAATCCCTTTGCAATTAAATCTTTGCGCGCTTCCAATATCTCCGCCTGCAATTCCTTTGCAGCTTCGGGGCAGTCGTTAAATGTGAAAGTACGATACAGCACAGTCCAAGCGGAATATATCTAAAGGTAAATAACATTGGTTTAACTTGAATTATAGCTAGAATTCTCTTAGAAACTTACACCAAACATAATAAGCAGCAGCAGCGGGAGCAGTTGAATGTGTAGCAAATATTTGGTTGTAAATGATGTTTGCACTGTTCCCATTACAATGGCCAGATAAGGCACCGCGAAAAGGGTTGCGTAGAATAGCCAACGCTGTAGATTTGTCATCTTTAGTGTTAAGTATTAATACAAATATAGAATTTCCAAAAAATTAAGAGTTCTAATGCAACACGTAAACAAGCGGCCGGCCTAGTGATGGCCGATAGCTCGATAACAGTACTTGTGTACAAACAGCTGACTGTGTGTCATGACAAGCAGCTAATGCGCGCAAGCAAAACTGTGGCTCAACTTTTAAATGTAATTTTTAAGCAAAAAGTAAATTTATTAAAATTAAAACTAATACATATTTTAAAAAGTAATTAAGATTGCGCTGCGCCCACTGTACAGGGCCTATTAGCCAGTAAATCAGCCGTACGACAGCCTACAATTTGAAACTTAATTTCATTCTCTTTCAAGGAGCCGCCCACAAAGAGATTCGGTTCACTGCTCAGCGCCCATAACTCATTCTCACCCTTTGAGTTTAAATTAATTTTTAAGCCAGTCACAAATTTAAGCTGCCGCGGATTATAGGCCACAGCGCGAATATCGTCTGCAGTGTAATTGGAATGCTCGCTCCAAGTGATCAAAGCACCCAGGCTGATGAGACTGCAGTAGAGATTGCCGGAATTGTCCATCACCTCCGATTCGCACTGTGTTCCACGCGTGCCCAGAATTCGAAAATATTTGTTAATCACCTTGCTCGACGCCTGCTGCCATATGCTCGCATTATTGACCACGTCCAAGGGAAGGGCTATCTCATAGAAGCTGTTCAGTGTGTGAAAGTACAAAAAGCGATCTGAAATCGGATTGACGGAAATTGTAGAGATATGTTTTCAAGGTGATGAATGATGAATAAAACAACCTGCTGACTGGCGTGGACTCAAGCTAACTGTAAAGATGCCTGCATGTGCGTTGCCAAAACGACGCACTCCCAAGGACGGTTGCATGGATTCGTGTTCGATGCGCCAGAATTTGTCGGTGAGCGCATCAAAGACTATCAGACCATAGCCCCAGGCATCCGCTATGTAAGCCCTGCCGCCCAAGCACTTGCTCTCAGCAAGATCCACGACCATTGCCGTAAAAATGGAAACACTGGGCGTGTACATTTGTGGCGGCAGCGTGGAACGCTGCACCAGGACATCCTTGACCAGGTCGAAGATCAGGATTTGTGGAGCACAGAGCTGTAAGGAGTTGATTTGACCTGAATCCACAACCCAAAGCCGCCAGCACTCATCAATCTGCAGGGAAAATAAATATTAATATTGTTCCAATTTCAGGTTGGAGCCTGAACGCACATAAGTTCTGATGGCCGAAGTGATGCCAGAACAGTTGTTAGCCGATTGATGCCACTCCAGGCTAGGATAGGGCTCCAGACGTGGATTCTCAACCACTTGATTATCAGCCGCTGCCACCGTGGCCAGCGTAAATGGTGTGCCCGTGCTCAAGCGTGGTATGGTGAGGAATGTGCGATGTCGTCCCTCGTCGCCATACTCAATGTCCACATCGACGGGCAGGAAATGGCTATTGCTCCCCTCCTCCTGCCCTAGACTAAGATTGCTCCACTTGTGCAGCGTATACAGCTGCTTAATACGCAGCTGTTGGGCACTGGCCAGGACTACGACTAGCCCCGCTGCCAACAGGACAGAATTGGGACGAAACATTTGTTGAACTCTCAAAAAGCAAAAACTGAAAATCTCGTCTTAGCTGCTCAGGCGATGCTGCAACACTGAGCTGCAGCTGCAGGTAGGGCTCATGCTGGCCTGACTAGTGTTAACAAACCTTTAAAAGGGGCAAAGTCGAGAACCCTAGCACAGGTACACACAAACACTCTGAGTTTATTGCTGTTAAATACTTGTGAGATTTATGGATACCTTTTCTCTTTCTATTTACATAGACCCAATAGAACACGCACACTTCATGCCACCTGCAACCAGCCTCCTTGACTCACAGCATGTTAATTGATCTCTCTCTCACTCGCTCGACCGCCCGGTGTCTGCCGGAAAATGCTGTCAACCCGCAATTTGAGTGTAGGCTTAACTGCTCGCCGCCAACACTCAAAAGCCATCAAAGAAGCCAAACCGGCTGCAGTTGGTCGGTCTTCATGTATTTGGAATCGTCGCTGAACTTGCTTTCCACGCGCCGGAATTTAGTTTGTAGTCACATGTTTTTTGTTTATGTTTCAGCGTGTTTAATGTCATGTCTTTATGCTATTTACATTCCATTTTGCAAGGAGTACTCAAATTTCTATATACCCTATAATTAGTGAAAGTTTCTTAAAATATATAGTAGGAGGCAGACAGATATAGAGGTTTATATAGCTGCAAATTGAGTTGATAGCAATAAAATATGGTTCAAGCGAGGGTAGTTAAAGAACTTCAAAAGTTGCGAAATTCGCAATGTAAAATAATTATATAAACTATAGAAGTAAAAACTTAATTTTTTAAACTTTATTATTCAGAAATTAAAATGATAATTATTTATATACGATATTGAACTTACAGGATATCTACTAGTCGAATAGTTAAACACTTAAGCAATCTTAATTGTTTTCTTTGATGTTTACAGCTCAAGCCACAAGTGCTTTAAAAAGAAATTTTGAAATTTGAATGGACTTTCAGCTATGCACAGAAAGTGGACGTTGTGCGATCTACAGCTGAATGCTTATGATTCTCAACCAGTTTAAGGCTTGCTGGGAGAGCGGAAGTTGATTGAAATCAAATTAACAATTTTGTACGTCTTGCAGCAACTCTTTGGAATTTCTTGTCATTAAAACGATTAAAAATATGGCCTAGCCGATCAATCAAATTCCGAATCGGCTGCATTTTTTGCACTTATTTTGTATCAATTAAGTCTAGCTAAAGACCAAATGAAACTTAAGTTCAGCTCAGCCAAGCAGAACGCAACCACAAGCGAGAAATCGCCTCAAAGAGTTGCCCAAGATAGAAACAAACAAAAATAAAAAATAATAAAAACACAATTTCATTTGAGAACTGGTTAATCCGTCGTTTTATGGCTCATTAAAGTCAGCTTTAAGAGCGGCAGAGTTCAACTTGTCAGAAACTGTAATTTAATTATGTAATTTAAAATTTGTTTAATCAATTTATTATGAGTGCCAGCTGCCAGCCATTAGTTAGAAATATAGTCAAACATTCAATTAGCAATAAAATTGAAAAGGTTTTTAGATAGTTAAATTAATTGTAATTAAATACAACATATCAAATGTCAAAGTCGTGTTTGGCTAATAAACTTCTTTGACATTCATAAATGTCTAAAATTTAATTCAATTGTTTATTATAATCTTTTTTCTAATATTCTACAACAGACTATAATTTTTTTCTACTTTTAGTTTTATTATTTTGATTTGATTCTTTAAACTGCAAGAGAAAGTCAGTGGCAAAGCCACCTCCGGGTTAGTGTTTAGTGTTATTTTATATATTATAGTGTTATTTTATATAGTGTGTTATTTTATATATATATATATATATAGTGTTATTTTATATATTATATAAGTTTTGTTTTCCTTATATTGAATGTTTAATTCATTTAGCAAATTAGTATTTATATTTCTGAATTATAATTTATGGTATTTTGAATTCCGATTTTGTAAAATTCACTTCATTGATTTAATTTTTATTTATATTATAAAAAGTATTGCTAGTTTTAAAATATATTTATAAATATATTTTTGTGTTCTTATAAGTAATCCCCATCTAATATTATAGACCTGTGCCAACCTTTTCTTCATTTTATTATTTTTAATTTTATTTGCTTACTTTATTAGTTGATTTCTTTCTTTACCTTATTCAGCTCTACTAATGATGTCAAGAACAAGAAAACGTAGCAGCGGTCAGTTTAGCTAAATATGTTACCTCCGGCAGCATATACAGCTGCGAAAAAAAAAATAGCACCACTTTGAATTTCAAAGTTTGAGAAGTTTTGTCTTGTTTCTAGCCAATTACTTGACTCTGATTTTTGTAATAGGCAAACATCAAAGGCCAGCCAAAACAAGTTCACACAAAGCAGCTGTCAAACATTAAGTGAGCTTTCAAAATGGCCCAACTTGGAGTAAAAAAAAAATTAATAATAATAATAAAAATAATAATATTAATATAAACAAATTAAATACAAAATTATTAGTAGTAAAATAAATTAATAAAAAATAGCAAAACATATATGTAGCCTTCAAAATTGGAATAATGTTTGAACAGACCTCGTACTATGAAATTTTTTAGAAAATGTTTGTCTAAAGTAAAAGCCGACTCAAGTTTCATCCAGAAAAAAGTATTTTCCTTTCATCTATTGATGAAATTGATATGAAACTCGATCTGAAGTACCATATAAATATTATATATTAAATATTTTCAAAGCCAACTTCTGGCGAATTCTCCATATTTATTCAAATTAGAGTTTTATAAATTATATAATAAGATCTATTCTATTATATAATTTCGTTAAGTTCTTTAACCCTTTTGATGGCCGTCTTGCCTAGCTGCAATATATCGTTCAAATGGAGTTAATTCGCAATGGGTATCAAGCAATTGCCATATATTTACAACAATCTCAATAATCATATCACAAATTTGTTTTTCCATCCGATCTAACGATATTTGAAGTATCTTTTCCGTAACACAACATAATCAGTCATTCATTCAATAAAAAATGAAATTTCTTTATATAGAGTATATATATTTGTTCAGTGACATGAAAAGGACATGTTGTTGGACTAAAAGCCAATTATTATAGAAAATCATAAAATATTTACAAACGAAACAAAAATCAGGGTAGAGCAAAATAAAATAAATTAAACAAAATATTTACACAAATATATCAAAGAATTTACAAATTAGTTTAGAAAATCATATTTTTATGGAAAGTAAAAGCCGCTGTGACGAAGACTTTGAGGATAGGGCGTGGGTGCAGCGGCAGGCGTGGTCACAGGTCTGCTCACCAGGGTGTCCAGATAAGAGCGCTGAAAGTTGTCCCTTGTCGCCTTGCTGGGCGGAAAGGCCTCGCCCTGATTGAGCGCAGTGAACGGATTACGTAGCCCGTAGTTGACAAAGCCCGTGTTCTCGAACTTGAACGGCGCTTTGGTGGTCACCGGCGGATTCAAAGCCGAGCTCGTAAAGTACGTTTGGAGGGCGTTCGTGTTCATCTGCGAGTGCACGTGGATGTTCGTGTGCGGCAGCCCATTGTACAGGCCGTAGTGCAGCAAACTATTGTGAGCTGGGGCTGAGGGCAACGGCAGTGAATGGCCCAGCAACGGATTTTTGCGAGTTAGGCCCTGGGCCTGTGGCAGTTCGATGCGTATGATGCGATTATTATACTCATTCGGATTGAGATTCTTGAGAAAGAAGCGATGGAACTTGGAGGATATAGCATAGACAACGCCAGGCTCTGCCCTCGTCGTGGTCATGTCCGCCACAAACTGCAGCTTATCGACATCTTGGGCTAGAACAGCTTGCTTATTGGTAGTCGGATTCCAGGAGGCAATGGCCGTCTCTGTGAGTGGACTAAAGATCAGGCTGCTATCATAGGGAGACACAGTTAAGCCAATGCCCTGCGACGACTTCTTGCCCACCAGCTTCACATCCAGCATTTGGCCATTTGGCAGCGGTCCGCTGCGCAGCACGTCCTTGTGCACGGAGAAGACGCTACGGGATATAATGATTATATATATATTTTGGACTATAAATAAATTGACTATATACACACCGATCTGTGGCCAGTGGCTGGAAGTAAACAATGCCCTTTTTCTCATCGAACGTCAAGCCCACAACGCCGTCCATGAGCACAAAGCGGTCGTTGAGTATCTCGGATTGAGCAAAGTCTGGATCCGGATACATGGCTGCAATTGAAATACATATACATAGGGATTGCAACTTAATTTTTAATTTTCATTTTTACCTGGATGCGAGACACGCCAGGTGACATCCTTGCCGCTGTCATATACGATAATGCCCGGCTCTACGGTATCTGTGATATAGATGAAGACATCGTCACAGGACGTGGCCGTCGTCTCATCGATGACCATGTTGGTGAACAGGGTTTCGCCGCGCAGCACCTCGGGCGGGAAGTCAATGCGACGCACCACACGATCCGTGTTCAGATCGACAACGAGTATCTTGGGCGGACAGGTGGGCTCGTAATCCTCCAGAGAGCGCGAGATGCCCGCATCGAGCATCCAGAGGCGATTGCAGGAATCAATGCGCAGTCGATAAACTGAAGTTAGAATCAAATCGCTGCAATTAAAGTCCGTGCGCGCTGTGTTCGAGAAGGTCCAGTCGGGGAATGCCTGCAGCGTGGGTGAATCGCCAATTTTGGACTTTGACACCCAGCTGACAGTCGATGGAACGCCCGAGAACAGTTTGGGCGTGGCCACAAAAATGCGATCAGCTGTCACGGCAATGCCCGTGATGAGCACATTTTCCGGATTATAAAAGTTCGTATCGCCGGCTCGCGATTGCGACTCAAAGTTGTAGCGCAGCAGCTTCCATTGCTTCACCACCTGTAGGCCAGATGATTGGGCGCCATCCGGCAGCTGGCAGAGCAGCCAACAGAGGACAGTGCCAAGCAGAAAGCGTTGCATGTCGAATCCCAGCTAAACGAGTGACGAAGCAAAATAAGCAATAATATTTATATAAATGAAAATTACTATTAGCCATAAATAACTCAACAATCTTACAAATTGAATTGAATTGCTTTTCAATATATATTTTAGCTAATTTTATATGGCCAATAAACAAATTAAATGATTCACGCTGTAAATTTTAGTAAAAAAAATCAACTACAAGCAAAAATAAACATTGTGTTAGTAGTAAATACTAGAATGGATTTCCCAACCATTTGAAATCAATTATCATGGTAATAGATACGAATAAAATTTAATTATTCAATTTATGTAAATACTTTATGCGACCTTTTAGCAAGTATTTAAAAAGTGATTTCTTAGCACATGATAAATTTGTTTTAGAGAATAAATTAAAAGTACTATTTTTTTCTAGGGAAGTTTTATTTCTATATTAAGCTAAGCTATTTGTTTGCTGTGGCTCATGCTCGATACGGCTCATGCATTTATTTGCCAAGTTTCTATTACTTAGAAAATGCAGACCAAAATGTGGAGGTCTTTCAAATCTGTAGTATCTCTGCGAGCTAAGCTTAAAAAATCCAGCTCAAATTATCAATTATTATATAGATATATAAATATAATCATATATATATAAATTATAATCTTCTTAATAAATAAAATAAAGCTGCTAGGAAAAGTTATAAATATGTAGAGAGTTGGAAAGAAAAAACCAAAATACTTTACATAAACTCATTATTGCACACTTGAAAAAATAATTAAATTAATAAATTTTAAATATTTTTTATGAACCTTTGTTAGAAATAATTTGTTCTTTTTTTGCTGTTTATATCCTGCGCCCCTTGCTATATATAGCAAGGATTTGACATGACTTCTTCTGTCTGTTGCATTAAAAATTCGCGAAAGTTGTATAACCTGAATTCAGATTTTTGATGTGTTCAGACTATAAACAATTCTATAGATATATATATATTTGAATTATAATTTTTTTTTTTTTTTTTTTATTTTGCCAATTTTTGTAATTTATAATTTATAATAATTAAAACACTTGTTAATGTATTATAAAACTCAAGATTATATGTATATATACATATGACCAAAATTGTTTTGAATGCATTTATTTTATATTTTACTTTTTATATTTTAATTATTTTTTCTGCACTGCAAGTTTGATAGATGAATGGCGTATAACAAAGACTTAATTAAGTCGCATATAAATCAATGCATAACTAATGCTAATTTGAATTAGAAACCTATTGAATACATGAAAGTATATTGTGCTGGATCAAGCGATTGTGTATATTAATCATTTATTATATGCAATGTCATTTTCTTGCCCTTTGTTAAACGAATTATATATTATTATAAATATATATTATATATGGAGCCAATTGCGATCATTGCAGATTACAGTTGAAGTTGTCAAGACATTGTATTCAAATGTGGCTTGTCTATTGCTTAGCCTTGTTAATAGCTGGTCTCGCATGTGCAGCTGTGATTGCGATCAAGTTGGAACTCTATGATTAAGATTGAGCAGTTGTTGCTGGGGTGAAATAAGTATAATGTATATCACACACACACACACACGCACATACACATATATATATATATATATATATAGACTGCTCTATTTCATATGCATATGAGATTTACTGCGAGGGCTGGCATTTATATTGTTAAGCTTGTGGGAAGATTCTGCTATTATTGAAATTGGTTTTAACTAGAGCTTGATATCAGTTGAATCTATCTATCTATCTATGAATGTGTGTTAGCTGCACTAGCTCTAACAATCCCATAGCAATTCCCATGATTTTTTATATAAGCACATGACAAGCTCCAGTTACCATAGCTGGTAAGACCTTCACGAAATCCTGCAGCGCTTGACAGAAATATTTGCTTGCAATTATTAATGTGTTTTTCTATCAGCATTGATCAAGTGTAATAGCAATTGATAGGGTGTCACATATTGATTGATGCTCTTTTAACTACATAAACCAGTTTAAAATTTATTTAAAAAAAACTGAGCACAGAAAGTTTCTTGCAATTTTGATTTGTATGATTTTTATGGGGAGTAAAGCCTATTGAAAATGTAAAAATTATGTAAATCCAGCTTTAAAGTTAAACTTTAAAATCTTTGCATATTTGTTGTATATTTAAGTACAAATAATAGAATAAATTAAAAAATTATAATAAGAAAGAAAGTTTGTAAAACAATGATAAAAGTTTCTTAGTATCTTTGAATGAGCCACTCCCTAGTAAAGGCCACTCTCACTTCTTGTGCTAACTAGCTATAACTGCTTATATGCTAGCTCATATGATTATATAGCTTTTTATTTAGACGAAAAACAAAGAGAAGAACTAGAAAAAAATATTTAAAAATTAAAATAATAATAATTATAATATTAGTTCTTTCTAAAAGGGTAAAAATTAGATTTACATTATAGTTTTGTCTCCTTTTCAAGCTCTTTCCAAACCAAATATTTAATAACAAAAAACTCTGCTGCAAAGCAAGTAAAACCCGCTGACGATCAGTATACTCACTCAATAACTCACAAATTTTAATTTACAAATTTACACACCATATAATGCAATGGCCATTAAAAGTGTGGAGTCAACCCTCGTGCATAACGTGCATAGCATGTGCAAGAGTTGGCTATAAATTTAGCTGACAGTTCGTTTTGCTAGACACTCTTTGGCTTGGCAGCTAAACTAAAGGCGAAACTTTATCACATTGACAAACTCAATTTTATCTTTTTATTTTACTTAATCAATTATCTATGATTTATGTTTAACTGTTGCTGTCTAGACCACACACACACACACACACACACACACACACACTACATGCACATGAATTTTTATTTTCACTTTCTTTTGGGTAATTGCGTTACGCTTGGCTCTATCTGAAGATAAGCTAATCATAACTAGTTTAAGTGTGTCAAAATATATCTCACACGAAAATTTTTGATAAATTATGTAAAATTGTCAAGCGCTAAAATAAAACAAAATTTCTACACATTTTTGATATAATTAAGAATTATGCAATGCAAAGCGGAAATGCGAACAATTTCATGTTTTATGTCAAAATGAAAAACACAAAACAATTAATTTTTTTTTGTTAATAAAATAAGTCATAATAATAACTGTCGCGTCTGACATTGGACAGCAAATTAGGCCTGCTGTCAAATGTTGGCCTTCACTGGCTCAGTTTTGATGACAGCCGTTAAGCGGGCCTCAAGATAATGCCATAAAAGCGAAAGGGCTTACAATGAATGCGCTGTCTCTGCTGTCTCCACTTCTACAACAATAAATGGCATAATTCATGCGTTGCATGTCTGAAGTTTTCATTTTATATTTATAAATTGTTTGATAGTTACAAAAATAAAATAAAATATAACGCAAACTTGTTTGTTGAACTCGTAACCGGCATTCGTTATAGTTATAATCTTGTATAAGCCCGCCAGCTAGACAGCGAGCAAAGGCCAATAGATAGAGAGAGAGAGAGAGTGAGAGATGAGAGATAAGATATTGCATTTATACTTTCAATAATGCTTACAATACTCTTTTTTTTAGTGCCGGAACTCTTAACATATTTGATAAATAAGTTATACATATATGTATGTAATATTTAAGGCTTATTCCCGAGCGTATTAAGATACTTGTTAGCCAAACAACACACAAAAGGCATAGAAACAGCGAGCAATTGCAGCATTTACCACACGACAGCTAACTAGAGTTGATCTACCTCTCCCTCTCACCTTCTCCTCTGTCATCTCTCTCTCACTAGCCTTATCTGCACACATTCTCACGCGTTGCACAATGACAAGACATGCAGATATAGCTATGTGGCAGACAATGTGGCAAAATTGTTTAATTGCCGCAACTGGAGCATTCTATATATAGCGCCATGTGAGAACATAAGTATGATTAACATTTTTGCATTTTTCTTCTTCTTTTTTTTTGCATTTGAAATTTGATCTAATTAAGGGTCGCACGGAAGCGCCATCGTTGCCAAATTAACACGTGATTGCAATGAAAATTGCCAGACACAAAGTTGAGCCACAGAGGCCAAACGTGATCAAGCTGAGCTTTACTGCTTCCTCATAATGTGAGAAGAGAGTCATAAAAGCAAACGGCAATATTATGATGGATACAAGATATGGTATATAGCTCTTATATTGTATTTGATGAAAGTTTTTAATGAAAAATTGAGTATTTTTGTACATATTTGCTTTGAGCAGCTCGAACATTTAATATTTAAGAAATTATAAATGAGAGGTTTATTATGTACGGCAGCAGGCTTAGCTTAGTTTTCCAAACTACCCAAACTTTACTTGGAAAATGTGTCTCAGAAGCACCGTTTCTATAGGAATTTTATAAAGTTCTCAAACCCTACTTAGAAACGTTGTCTAAGGAATGTTTTTTGTGCATTTTGGCATACGAGAGTATGATACTATTTTCTAAGACTTATCAAATAGCATTAAAATTAACATTAACATTAATGTTAACACTAACATTAATATTAACATTATTTTAATTCAACAATATGTTTCGCTTGGTCTTCTGAAAATATTAGCTACAAATATATTCACACTTCATGCATTGATCAATTTAATATGTAATTTACTATTAAATGTATTATTAAAGAAGATTGTTGGCTAAATGTCAAGTTTAGTGAACTCAAGTCAAGTGAATTCAACTTGATCTCTAGCCATACATTTAAACTCATAAGCATTGCTATTATTGACTAATTAATTATTATTTTATATTCTCGCTGCATCTTTCACAGCAGATTTGAAATGGTAAATCAAAAAGCTATATAATACAGTTAGGTTTTTAAAGTAACTGGTTTGCTTTTATATTTTGTTTATAGAATCAAATATAACCGTTTGTCCTATTAATATTTAACATTAATTAACATTGTATTATAATTTTAATATTATTATCGAAATTATTGAATGATATACGACAGCTAATACGATAAAGCAATTGAAACCAGTTCAGACAGACAATATTAAAAATTGATAAAAGATGAGCAAATATACTATATATATTGACTAGCTTGCACATATATATATATATATATATATGTATATAAATTATACAGAGTTTGTTTTTCTTGTTTTTTTTTCGCATGAAACAATTATATTAGGTTCTACAGTCTATATATATAGTCTCAAATCAGATATAACTGTTTAACACACGCATACACACGCCCGAATTTGGAAGCCAGCACGATGTCGATTCACACTTGGCGCTGGCGATCGATTGGCAAAAGAAAAAGCTAACAATATGTGTTGCTTAATTAACAGAGTTCTTTTTGTTTTGGCCATGCAAGAAGTGCAACACGTCGCCGGTGCCGCACTTTTTGGCCAATTGCTAAACAAGGCTATTGGCCAACTGCATACCCTTGGCTATGGATACTTTAATTGCATATACTATGCAGCTACTTCGATATATACATATACATATATATTTGTTGCAATCGATATCTGTGGCTCTTGTAGAATGCAATACGGATATGGTGAGAGTCGCTGGGACAATGGCAATGCCTCGAAGACTGAACCGCACACTAAAGCAATTTCGATTCAATCGAAATGCACAATCCACAGCACAGCACTGCACACTTTAACACAGAGACAGACGCATGCCAGTTGGCACTTTAACCGTTGAAAGCCGTGGAAAACCGTGTCCCGTGCCACAGCAGACAAATGCATTCGCGTTCGTTGCCTAAGTCTTTTGTTTTGCTGGCCAATTTGTTAGCGGTTAGCGGTTAGCGGTTGTCTAGCGTTTTAGCGTTTAGAGGTTTTCCCCTGGCATTAGCTTACTTTGAGGCACATTCAGCGCACTATTCGAATTCGCTCTATCTGACTTCTCTATTTCGTGCTATTCGCGACACGACCAAGCGTTGCGGTTGCTGTTTTGCGACTGCGCTCGTATCACAAGCGCACCGAATTTTATAAGAGCTTTTTTTTCTTCTAAAAACTCAAACATCAAATAGCAAAGCTGCATGGCTGAGGTGTTGAAGCTGATGTATACCCTATAGGGTGGAGTGATGCGAGAAACGACCTTAAGCGCTTAGTATTTAGTATATATTTGAATATTTATTATGGCTAGAAATTGCAGTTTGTTAATGGGAAATCAATTTATTTATATTTTAGTTTAATTACTAAAAGTCGAATTAAATAAATAAATAAGTATAAATGAGAATTTATTTTCATTTTTTCTATGGGAACTGAATATTAAAAAATATATTTCTTTATTCAGATAAAATTGTGAATTCATCAAATCAAAATTATTTTGATCAAATCGTTTTGGCATTCCCAAGCAATTGGCAATGATATATATAAATATTTATTTATTGAATACACAATGTTGCGCTTTGAATAAAATAATACTCGAAATTAAATGAAAATTTAAAATTGAATTATTATTTTTAATTTAATTGAAGTTTCTCAGTTTGCGTGAACAGTAAAGATATTTCAAGTACAACTTTTTTCTTTGGGAATACTTTTGACCTTCTACTTTTAGTCTGGGTTATGGGATACAATTTTGTTTTTGTTCCATTTCCTGTTTGAATGAAGACTCAATTGCAAAACAAAAAAACGTAATTAAATGATTCAATTTATATGTATTTATATATATAAGTCTTCGTTTTAGTCTTCAGATTATTTAAATACACAATTCACAGAATTCATTGTTGTCATTTGGAGAAAAAAACAACTTGATGTAGAATCTACAGATGCGAGCTTAGAGAAAGTGCTAAAAAGTTTAAATTAAGAGCATTAAATACGTACAATTTAATTGATATATACAGTAGAAGCCGGTTATAACAACTCCGCATATAGCGTTCATACGGTTATTGCGACGAAAATGTTGAACTCCAAACAAACTTATGTCAGCAAACTTGTATGGTTATACGGTCTTCTGGGTATAACGACGGTATATGTATTCTACGACAGATATGTATTATATATCAATTAAATTATAGATCTGCTTCATTTGAAGACCAAAAGAGAATCTAGAATATAGAAAATAATGTTGTACTGATTATGTTTACATTTATATTATTAAAACCTTAAACTCTACATACCCATTGCTTGCCCAACTCATGGGTATATTGTGATAAACGGCGAGGCAAAGTCGGGCGTCATAACAACCGCCTCGACTTCAAGTTGCAGTGGCAATTCCGTGCTCTTATATTTGTTGACACGGCTATTAATCATACGCTCTGTTGGCCAGCATTCAAAATTGCAGCGAATTTTAACTCAGCTAAGCTTTCGGCTGCCGACACATCTTCCGCAAATTTGCATTCAACTGTGTGTGTGTGTGTGTTTTAGGCGTGTGCGTAACTAGTTTTTCAACTAGTAACAGATTTTCGTGTTTTTTTTTTTTTTGTGACAAGCAATTTGCCTTTACAAGTTCATTATCGCAATTAGGCAATCATAGCTCAGTTCTGTCTGATCATACTTCTTGATAATCGATATGTGTACATATGTATATACATGTCTATATCTAGTTAGTCTGGTAAATATAAATTAAGCCTACACCTGTTTGCTGGCCTTTCAATTACGCTCAAGCGAATCAATTGCATGATGGACAAGTTAAACAAGCTTTGCAGAATTATATCGAGCATTAAGTATTGTTATTGTTATTAAAAATTATATTTAATTTTTAATTTTAGACCATTAAATGTTTATGACTTGTTTTGCTATTCGACGCATTTCATCCAGAAAAGCAGACATAAATATTTAAACCAGTTTCTTGTTTTGTATTATTATTATTTTTATTATTTTAATTATTTTAATTAGGAGTTCTGATGATGCAAATCTCTTATGAGCCATAAATGCTGCCACTGTGTGTGTTGGCTTTTGTTAACATGACAGCTTGGGATACACTTTAAAGTAATTAATTATTTGTATGCAGTATACACATTAGTCAGGTAATTAAATGTAATAAAAGAAGGCAAGGTATATACACTGTAAAGGGACGAAGAAGTGTTTTATAATCTTAGAACTCTGACGTTTTTAGTTTATAAAATTTAAAATATAATATAAAATAATTTTTTTTTAATAATATGAAATATATTAATTTTCATAATATAAATTATTATAATAATTTTTATAATTTAAAAATTGCTAAATTGTTATAAAAATTTTTATAATTATATTATTTACAAAAAAAAAATGGAATATATAATATTTACTATTGATACATTATGACGACTTATATAACTTATATTATTTAACAAAAAAATTAATTTTAATATACAATATTTATTATTTATACTTAAACTATTTTAGCTTTAATTGCTGGTGAATGAAGCTAATATATATGACATTTAAAACTTTTAGATCGAATACCCTGTAACTAGTTTATTAACAGGGTAACTTTAAGTCATACTTCAACTTGTTGGCTTAAAAATAAGGAAAACAGTTTGCCCGACTTACTGGCTTGGAATTAAGGAACAACTTTCGACTTATTACTGTCAGCTGCTTCAACACTCCTTTATCCGGCATTGAAATTTAAAGTCACATTTTATTTGGACTATGTTTAAAAAGTATTTTTTTATTTTTTTTATTTTGGATAACATATGAAATATTTGTTGATTTGATGTGAACGACTTATGATTCACTTGAGAGCATTCTCAAATTTTATATAACAATTTAAAACTACGATAATATAAAATAATAATAAACATAATAAACAAAGTTGGTGCAAAAATAATGCATACAACTTTGCAAATCATTAGCATAAATATTGTAAAACCGCTGAAAATGTAGATATGTAGATATATACTTATTTTGCATGTGCTAATCTGATATTAATAAGCATGAGCTGTAGCGAACCTTTAAACGTTTTCCCAAGGCAGGTGCACAGTGGCCAGATTTCATAATAGTTGCGGGACATGTGCAGCGATTGAGTCTGGTGAAAGCCCAATCAGAGCCTGGCTGGACAACAACTCGTTTGCCCAGAGTCGGAGGCGAGCCCAAATTGACAGCCGAAAATAATGAAATACATGTTATAGAAATGGAAAGTAAGAGTTCAATACATCTATACTCTATATATGTATATCATATATTTGATGTACCAAGTCCACATCTCTTAAATAGCTTTTAATTGCCGCTTTTTGTTAGGTTCTGCGAAGCATTTGTTGAGGACAGCTGCAGCTAATTCCCAAAAGGGGTTATGCAAAAAAGAAATAGAAACAAAAACATTAAAAATAAAAAGCAATTGTTGCGGCCACAAAAATACTAGTAACAACAGCAACAGCAACAGCAACGTGAGCAACCAGAGCAACGACAACGACATTTAAACTGGTTTGTGCCGCCAGAATTAGCCAAGCTGCTAAAGTCACAGCAGCAGCTCTTGTGGATTTTTTGGGCACTAGTCTCTGCATGTAGCATGTTAGCTGCGGTTGCATGAATCACACACACACGCGCGTAGTACGAGCGTGTGCATGTTCAACTCTAGCATCTACACACATTCCCGAAAAGTTCATCTGGTTTGTCTTTAATTGGCTAAATGCATTCACTTCAGCTATAGATAGCTATTCAACTAATTATTCTTCTCGTATATATTCGCTATATAGTATTTAGAATTGAATGAATTCATGGCACATTAGCACACCCCTGACCAAAGTCAAGGTTTGGCTTATCCGGTATTTGCTTATGGTAATTGGCCAGATGATATAACCGTAACTCAAAGCTGCATGAAATTCGACTAGTGCTTTCTGCACTTGACCATAACATGGTTAAGATTGCGATTTCTATTACGTTTACAGTTACGCTTACGACATCTGAGCTGAAGCTGAAGGTGTACCTCGCGTTGTAGGTGGCATCGCCCTGTTGCCGCTGCCCGACTGGCCGTTGTCAGTCAGTTCTCCTTTCACAACGACAGCGGCAATGCCCTCAAAAGTCGCTCATTAGCTGTTGGCTATTTCGAAAGTCAGTCAATTTATAGAGAAACGAAAACAAAAAAAAACTACAAATAAAATACAAAATAAAATAAAATCAAGTAAAAATAGACAAATCCATGCGCGAGCCCATACGCTCTAGGCCCAAGCCCAAGCCCAATCGCATGATGTGTTGACGATGCGATTCGATTCGATTCGATGCTACAATCGAGAGTGCCTTAGTGCTATCCTATCTGCCGCTCAGATATTATGTAACAATATATAATGAGTTGTTGTACTGAACAAAAAGCTATAATAACTTTGACAAATCAATGAATCTCTTTTATAGCAAATGCGATAAGTATCGATTTCTATATGATAATTTTTTCTATTTAACACAATAAGTATCGATTCACAGCAGAGTTTTTTTTGCAAGCTATAGAAGCCGCAAGACGTCTCTTCAGGCTAATTGAAATATTTGCATATGCTGTCAACTCTCTCTCTAAAACAATTCGCTGCCAAGTGGGGCACTCCCAGCCAGCTCCCTGCCCAAAGGTTTTGAAATCTTTCAGGGTAGCCCGACGAGCTGCCTGTCTGGGTCTGTCTGTCTGGGTCATTATTCACTTCATCATCATTGCTATTGCTTCACTTTATGTGTGAATTTTAATAGCTAATCTAATGTGTTGCGGACAGTTTCATTAATGGTTTCGGCGTGTTGACAAGGTCTGAATATGTTGAGCATTTCAAGTTTTTTTTTCTGCTGGCATTTGATTTGTCAGATTTGGGGCTCTTTAAGAATTTTAAATGCCAAATTCAGTGCAGTGCAATTAACTAATATGCAATGAGTATAAGCGTGCTATTGAACGCCCCTAATGCGCAGACCCAAGTGCAGGCGCTTTTGCTTTTAGATCTTTATAGCAGTAAACGTAACCCATTTAACCAATTAGAGCTGTTTGTGGCTTTGAAAGACTCCACCTCCGCAAATGAGGTGCGCCGACAGCCGGTTTGCCAAGCTCAATCGCATTGTACTTTCAGTTTCAACTGATTTCCAGAGCCAGCTTATCGATAGCACTATTTACACCTCTAGCTAGCTGTGAATACAATGCGATTTGCTGATTGAGTTTTATTTAATTTTTTTATACATTTTTTTATTTAACTGCGGTCAGTCATTGTTTGCTGTCTGCACTCCTTTGGCAGTCATAAATTAGAGTTACATACATATATGTACATATATATTTCTATTCTCTAGCATGAAGGCCAGCACCATGTCAAAGAGGCCAAAAGCTGCTGGCCCACACACAAGGAGTTGGTGCCAAGTGCGATGTGAATATGTAACTTGCAGTGTTTTCATTGCACATTTAAAATAGCTAAAATATTTCTAGATACACAGAAGTTGAGATACTCTAGCCAAAAAATTATTTTGATATATATGGTTTGCTTATGTAATGCATGCAACCCACACACAATGTGAAAGTCGTTTTCTCTTATTTCTTTTATCCAAAAAGGCATCTCAAACCCGGAATGGAATTGAATATGTTCATCCCAGCTAAAAGGCTTGACATATCTCACATACCTTGTGGTAAGCGTATTTAACATATTTTTTTGCTCATAATCGAACCGCGAACCGGCTGCACTTTTACCATCAACAAATCTGCGTAATATTCCATTCAGTATAGTTTATTTCTCTCGCTGGTGACACTTAATGTTAATTAATGTTCATAAAACTTGGTTTGCGAACTAATGGCACCTGCTGCACTCGACATCGTATTTTATTATACAGCTAAGCATCATTTTCATGTGTTTGGTCGAGCAACGAGTTTGGCACAAATACGAGCATGTCCTGACTGATTTATTACGTAAACCATCTACTAACCCATTAAATGCTTGTAAATGCTATCACAAGATAAAGTGCGGAGAGTACTGAATACTGTCTAATCAATATCGACAGCAGAGTCGCGTGGCTTATATAAGGCGCTTAGAGACTGGTAGCTAAAACGTGTGCGGATCATGCAAAATGTATACTGTATATATCTTAGATATAAATATTTATATACATCACCTATATACATGCATCTATTTACATTAAATTACAACTTAAGACTTAAGGCTTAATTATTTTTGTTGTTATTTATGCAAAAACTTGAATATGCGCTGTTTGTGCTCTTATACCAATCTCACAGCGAGTTAACTTTACTTAGTAGCTCTGCTGCTATATAATTAAATATAAGCTCATATTTTTAGTGCTAGTCTTCTATGAAACATTCTCATAAATTCAAGTTCGACATTATGGTGGCCAGGTCTTAGTTTTACGTGTTATACTCAGCTAAGAAGTTGTGTTGTCAATCTGACTTTGAGTCTTCATATACATGATGTGTCTGTTTTCGCTTCATTTAAAAAGAACTTTTAATTTTCCGCGCTAATGGTTAATTTTCACTGTTTATAGCATACTGTGCCTCTTAAATTGATTCTTTGATTTTTTCATTATTTTTACCCACAGTCCCTCTGCTCTCTCTCTCTCTCTCACACGTCTTTTTCACTCACTTCTCCTCACATATCTCTCTCATTCTTGGTCGGTCTCACCTCTCTCTCTCTCTGTCTTTCTCTGTCTCTCCTTCCTTATCTAACACTATATCTCTTTCTCTACCTCTGTCTCATTATATTTCGCTGTCTCATAATCTTTCCCTCAATCTCTCCTTTCTCACTCTCTCTCTCTCTCTCTCTTCTTTCTCTTTCCCTCTCTCATTTCCACTTTCATACTCATTATAATTCTTACTCTCATTCTCACTCTCAATTTCGCTCCCATTCTCACCGTCTCGTTTTCACTCTCTCTTCTTCTCTCTTCTCTCTCTCTCTACCTATATCTATTTATATATCTTTGTCTTTTTCTCTCTGTTATCTGTATCTGTCTATCTCTCTTGACTTTCCCTTATATTCCTTTCTCACTCGCTCACTCTCCATAGCTATTATTGTTCACTCCCTACACTTTGAATGGTTTTCCTTTGTATTAACCATGTAGGGTATCTGATATTCGTTCTACGCGAAATTAATTCATTCGTTCTGTTTTCAAAGCACTTGCAAGTTGCAATATGAAAAAACATTTCTTATATGAAAAGTTGCAATAAGTTCATAAATTTTATGCATATGAATACTGAATACCCAGTTGACAGATTTCATGTGCTCGTTTTTCTTGAGCGCACGCACTTTTATTTATTTTGTAAGCTCAATGTTTTTTTTTTTTTTTTGTTTTTCATTTTTCGTTTTGTTACTCTAGAAAATCCAGTTATTTCTACATAGTCAACACGAGCTCCCATTACTGGAGGTGAGCGGAAATGTTTGGGAGTGGCAGGACGACTATCAGACTATCAGAGAGCTTCGAACACTTCGAACAGCCGTTAGATAATGACGCGTTTGTTGATTTGTGCGACAGGCCATTATATCGATGTGGAGCAGTCAACCGAGACAACTAATCTATCCATAGAAGCCATAACTAAACAAACGCCAAACTCTCAAAAATTATCATGATTCCGGATTGCCGTAGGCCAAATTCATGAATTGAAAATTAACATTGGTAATTGGATAATAATAACCGAGGGACCCGCAACTCCCTTGTGAAACGAATTGCGACGCCTGCCAAGGTGTGCCCCACTCGGGGCGTGCCACATTCAGTTGTCGCTCGCATGTCAACGGCTACAATTACGAATCTCCAAAGCTGGCACCACTTGTGTGGCTCTGCTGCTGCTGCTGTTGGTTCTCCAGCTAACAATTCGAAGGGCTGAGTCTCATGGCTTTGGTCTCAGTCTGATGCAGTTGCCCAGCGAAGATAAGTCACAGGTGGCATGCATCTCGGCGCTGTTGCGAAAGTATTTCCACTCCGGCGATGCACTCTCCGGCTCAGTGCTCTGTGTGGGTGTCACTCCGAATACGCCCGATGTGCTGGATCAGCTCATGCTGGCGCTGAATCATCATCAGAGCAATATGTGGACCATTCTAGTAACTAATCCACAAGAGAACCACAATTCCAAGTCCAATTTGCAGCTGCTACATGAGAAGCCGCAATGTTATTTCATTATTGTGGATGACTTGGATGATGAGGATCTGGATGAGGTCATTGCCTACTGGCGTCGCATGCTCAATTGGAATCCGTTGGCACAGTTTGTGGTCTACTTGGCATCCATAGAGGAAACGGACGTAGAGATGACAGACCTGATGGTGGAGCTGCTGCTAACGTTTATGAGCAACAAGCTCTACAATGTGAATGTGCTGGGGCAGAGCGAGGAGAATAGCTTCTACTATGGCAAGACAGTGTTTCCATACCATCCGGATAATAATTGTGGAAATCGTGTGATTGTCGTGAGTCTCTTGGATGCATGCGGCTATGAGGATGATGATGAGGACTACGAAAGTGATAGTGAGAACTATGATGATGATGAGACAGAAACTGGCTATGATGACGATAATGAAAATGAGGAAAATCCAAGTGATGAAAAATCAGTTACTGAGAGTTTACCAGAAGCTGCAGAAGACGAAGACGAACGTGATGCCAGAACTAATACTGACTATGAAATAGATGAAATGACTATGGATTCGTTGACTATGGAAAATAGCAACCTCAATGCATCGCCCAATGCAACAACGCGTGCTCAGCCAGAAGCTTCCATTGAGGAATATACTCGCGCTCTATTCGAAGACAAATTCCCAAGAGATCTGAGCGGCTGTCCCATTAAGGCCGCCTATCGTGGTCCCTGGGAGCCATACATATTTGTCAGCGCCGAGACGACTGCCCCAGAGGTGGACTACTATGGCGCCGAGGCTGCTGCCAATGAGAGCGAGCAGACCTACGATGAGAGCATTGATGTGGAGGACTATACCCTAGAAAACGATAATCCCGAGAGCCATGCAGCTGATGAAACGGGCGATTTCAGCAATCTAAATGGCATCGAGTTCCAGCTGGTGCAGACCATAGCTCAACGTCTGCACATGATCATTGACTTCAAGAAGAAGAGCACCAATGTCTTTCATCTGTTCAATCTGCTGATCGATGGGTGAGGCTGAGATAAGAAATACATAAATATATTTATAAATATTTACATATACATTCTCTTTATGCCAGTCGTGTTGAAATGATCATTGGCGGCATCGGCGAGGATCCCAGCACTAGCCAATATGTATCCAGCTCCACTTCGTACCATCAGGACGACATCACCTGGTGCGTGGCCAGGGCGAAGCGCAAGCACAGTCTCTTCAACTTCTTGGCCAGCTACGATGCCAGTGCCTGGTTCTTAATATTGTTCTTCATTTTGATTAGCTCGTTCATTGTGCTGCTAACGGAGCATTTGGTCGGCTTTCAGCTCACGGATCAGCACAATTATCTATCCATTTGCCTGCGCATGTTGGGCATCCTGTTGACACAGTCAATTAATGTGAACTCTCGACGTTTGCCTGTGGCATTGCGATTGATTTTTTTGATGGCCTTCTTTTTGGCCATCTTCTTCAGCAACACCTATCAGAGTTTTCTAATAAGCACACTGACCACGCCCACTACGGAGTCGCAAATAAGCGAAATGGCGGAGATCTACGATCGACGCATGACAATTATGGTCAGCTCGGAGAATATGCGGCATCTGAACAAGGAGGGCGAGGTGGGGAATCTTACTTTCAATATATACATATATCTCACTCTCACTCTGTCACTCCCCCTCCCTCTCCCAATGTAGATCTTCAAGTACATTCGCGAAAAGTTTGAGATCTGTTACAACATTGTGGAGTGCCTCAACTATGCCACGGAGAACGAGCAGCTTGCCGTGGTCGTCTCACGGCAGCACGCTCTCTACAATCCGCATATACAGCGAAATTTGCTCTTCTGCTTTGATCGTCGTGAATCGCTGTATGTCTATCCGGTGACCATGCTGCTGCCCAAGAAATTCCATTTGCTGCCCCACATCAATGCGGTGATATATCATGTCATAGAATCGGGTCACATGCAGAAGTGGGCAAGGGATCTGGATATGGTGCGCATGATACAGGAGAAGATCGCACGAGTACAGGAGGATGCTTTCAAGCCACTGACCCTAGACGCATTTCACGGCGCCTTTACCTTTTCCAGCATTCTCCTGCTGATGGCCAGCTTAATGCTGGTCAGCGAGTGCCTGATCTACTGGCTGGTGGTTAGATGGCGCACGCGCCTCCGGCCTATACGGTTCCTGCATCGTCGCTTGGGCAAACGAGCTGGCTAAGGTTCATATATTTATTACGCATACGCGCCCAGTTCATCCAGCTGTTATGTGCCTTGTATGACCAGCTGTTGACAGGGGGAAGTGCCATAGATCAAATTCTACAAATCGTAAAGAAATTTTATTCAAATATATACCACATATTACATATATAAATATATATATTTAAATGAATATGTATATAGAGCACATATATTGTATTGTACATATATTTCATATTTTCTTGGCACATTATTCAATTTAAAAATACAAAATTGCATTCTGCCGTGGAATGCACGGCAGCGTTGCCGTTGCGGCTGCTTGTCATAATCCAAGCAGTTGTCGACGCTTCACAGTGGCTTCAGAGCAACAAATTAAAGCCGATATGAGAGAAAGAATTCTAAGATGAATGAATATTCATAGAAGATTGTTTTTTATGTAAAGGAACCATTTTTTAAAAATTTTTTTTGTAAATTTTTTTTTTTTTTTTGACGTAATGTTGTTTATTGTTTATTGATGTAATTAATTATTAATTTATATATTTTAATTTGTATGAATTTTTATTTCTTCATTTATGCACTTATTTCTTAAACGTCACACTTTCTCATATTTTGTATTATATTTTAATATTATATTTTAATATTTTAATATAAATATTATTTTTATATATTTATTTTATTGATTTTTTGTTTATTATTTTATGTTTATTTGCACGTTTATTTACATGTATTTATTTAATATTTAGCTATACTTTCATATTTTATTTGTTTATATTTATTATGTATAATAGTATAAATTAATTTATAAATTCACACATTCGCCCACAGTGCTTGGCCATCGTCACCTCCTTTGCTGGTGCATCCTTAAAAGGTGGTGGCCTACTGCGCCGACTGCCCCGTACACAAATACTATATTGTATGAATATATATATGCACATATACATATATAAAGCTATATAGATATATTCATAATTTTTTTATAAGTATTATATTTTTAGACTTACACATTTGTTGTGGTATCATCAAATTGGCATCTTTTTGTTGTTGCTGGCCAAAACACAACACAATTCAATCAGCTGCTGGTGTGTGTGTGTGTGTGCGTGTGTATATAGTGAAACGATCTGCTTGACTGAATGAGCCTCTCGTTATACTATTCATTGAATACGACTTTACATGCGATTTAGAATGAATCGAATATATGGCGATATATGCAGAGACCTTGAGGAAACTAGCTTACAATTAATTATGAACAATATTTTCATTATTATAGTATATTATAACTATAATAATGAAAATATTGAAAATAGTATTAATTTGACATACAAAATTGGCATCATTATGTATGCAGCCTTAAGATACCACAATATAAATATTTAAATAAGTTTATAAATTTAAAACCCAATTAATCAATTTCTCACAATGCGCGCGAACAACATTCAATCATCTTTGTGATACGGCAAAAGCTTAGCTAGACAATAATTAATAACAGAGTATTAGCACGTCGTCTAGTGTCTAGGGTCTTGTATATGCACCTGTATTATCTAGCCAGGCAGCCAACTTAAAAATATATATATATATAAAGAATTAAAATTTTGAAAAAACCTTTTAAAAATAGAATTCCATTCGTATCTGCGCGTCAGCGTCAAAGAATCTCATGCAAAAACGTGAGAGCGCACGATATTTGATTTTTTTCTCGTTTTCTTTAAAAATAACATCAACAAAAAATCAAAGACAACAAAAAAGCGCTAAATATTTTTGTGTAAACAACAAACATTCGAGTTCATCATGATGAACTAGTATATGAAATATTTTGCAATCGATTTGCTAATTTTACATTATTGATTATATATATATAGTTCAATAATGTTCAACTTGTAATTTCCTATATGTAGAAGGCGAAAACTATTAACAATTTTCGACTTGCATGTTTATGATGCCGAAACCTCCACCTCCATACACCCTCTAAGATACACCCACATACGAACGCCCAGCAAATTGTAGCACAGAATATTTTCGATACTTAAACATTTTGTTTTGTTTTGAAATTCTTTTTTTTTTTCTAATTACGAGTGAGCCAACGAGAAGAGAGAGAGAGAGAGAATGATACTGCGGGAGAGCAGAATGACGCAGAGAAAGAGCGAGAGAAAGAGAGCGCTTTCCAAGCATCCCCATGTATGGATTGGACCAACGTGCAAATGTTGATTAAAAATTAGACAAAACAAAAAATTATATATATACGCCTACGACGCTCCACGGAGGATCGTCTATATACCTCTGTGTGTGTGTGAGTGTGCGTGCATTTGTGTGTGAACAATTTTTGTTTACCCTATGCTCAGCGACGACTGCTTTGGCCTCTCTGAAAAAAATATGAAAAAAAAGTATTTTTAAAAGATATTCGAATATTTCCCCTTTAGCAAAATGTGCATCCATGTGCTGCATATGTCTGTCCATATGTCTGTAACTGTGTGTGTTCGTGTATTCCTTGTCGTTGTGTGCGTGTGAAAAATCTGCTCGACTGAGGGTCGCTCGAATGGTATAAATATTAGCTCATTACAATCCAGCAGCCACTCGCAGTTCTACAGCGAAAGTGTTGCTATACAATTTACAGTTTTTTCTTACTTAATAAAACGGTTGGTAAACATTTTGAAGATATATAATATAATAAAATTTTGAATAAAAAAAATTACTTAACATATAGTTCGAGTTTTTCGAATAAATATGAAACAAGAAAATAAATTTCTTAAAAATCTTAGATCTCTCAGTTTTCAAAACTTTTAATAAAAATAAAAAATCAAATTAAAAAAATTAATTAATTAAAAAAATATAGTTGAGTTTTTATAATAAATTTTAAAAAAGAAAATTAATTTTCAAAAACTTTTGAATTTAAATAAAAAAAAATTTAGAAGAAAATTGTTTAAATTATAGTTGAGTTAATAAAATAAATTTAAAAAAAGAAAATTAATTTTCAAAAATCTCAGTTTTTAAAACCTTTCGGCTCATTTGAGTCTTTTATAGTCGAGTTTTGTGCGACATTTCCTTGTCTTTTTGACTTTCATACAACTAATTCTACGCCTTCCGCTGTCTCCTGCAGTAAAACAGATCAGCCGCCAGGATGTGTGATGATGAAGTTGCCGCATTGGTCGTGGATAATGGTTCCGGTATGTGCAAGGCTGGCTTTGCCGGTGATGATGCGCCCCGTGCCGTCTTCCCATCGATTGTAGGCCGTCCACGCCATCAGGGCGTTATGGTTGGCATGGGTCAGAAGGATTCCTATGTGGGCGATGAGGCGCAGTCCAAGAGAGGTATCCTCACTCTGAAATATCCCATCGAGCACGGCATCATCACCAACTGGGATGATATGGAGAAGATCTGGCATCACACTTTCTACAATGAATTGCGTGTCGCACCCGAGGAGCACCCAGTGCTGCTCACTGAGGCCCCACTCAATCCCAAGGCCAATCGCGAGAAGATGACCCAGATCATGTTTGAGACATTCAACGCACCCGCCATGTATGTGGCCATCCAGGCTGTGCTCTCCCTGTACGCATCCGGTCGTACCACCGGTATTGTGCTGGACTCTGGCGATGGCGTGTCCCACACTGTGCCCATCTATGAAGGTTATGCCCTGCCCCATGCCATTCTGCGTCTGGATTTGGCCGGCCGCGACTTGACCGACTATCTGATGAAGATCCTCACCGAGCGTGGCTACTCGTTCACCACCACGGCTGAGCGTGAAATCGTGCGTGACATCAAGGAGAAGCTGTGCTATGTTGCCCTGGACTTTGAGCAGGAGATGGCCACCGCTGCTGCGTCCACATCTCTGGAGAAGTCCTATGAGTTGCCCGATGGACAGGTCATCACCATTGGCAATGAGCGCTTCCGCTGCCCCGAGTCTCTGTTCCAGCCCTCGTTCTTGGGCATGGAATCGTGCGGCATTCACGAGACCGTCTACAACTCGATCATGAAGTGCGACGTGGATATCCGTAAGGATCTGTATGCCAACATTGTCATGTCCGGCGGCACCACCATGTACCCAGGTATTGCCGATCGTATGCAAAAGGAAATCACTGCCCTCGCTCCATCAACCATCAAGATTAAGATCATTGCCCCACCTGAGCGCAAATACTCCGTCTGGATCGGTGGCTCCATCTTGGCCTCCCTCTCGACCTTCCAGCAGATGTGGATCTCCAAGCAGGAATACGATGAGTCTGGCCCCGGCATTGTGCACCGCAAGTGCTTCTAAGTCAACACACACACGCACACACACGCACACACACACCACACAACTAAAGCAAAAACAAACAAAAACAAAAAACGGCGTCGCTTACCTGGCGCCTAGAGCTTAATAACGATTAATTTTAAGTTAAACCTCTTGCTGCCCTGCCAAAACCAGACGAACGTACTAGAAACCAATTGATCGCTCAATCAGCCAGCAATGAAATGTATTATATTTATATTAATATTTATTGGACGTGTCGCTCCGATGACGACGAATGGAGAAATTGAGAAGAAAAGAACTATCTAAATTTAACAGTTTACAAATAAATAAATAATAGCATCCATTTTAAATTATATGCAACATTTTCTCGTCATGATTTTTTCTTGATCTCCGCATAATGTATTTATATTTAGCTTACGCAGGAAATTGCGGTAATTTCGCACATCCACCCCCAACCATAGGCACTATATAAGGTGTAGCTAATGCACACGCTTTAGCTATAGATGGATATATCTGGCGAGATATTCGCTTTGCTTATTCAATGTACATACACATATTTGAGCACAGATGCAACTGTTCGGTTCGCCCCCCTCGTCGACAAGGGCTAAAAATAATATTCTGTGAAAATAACAACATGCTATAACAACACAACAACATCACGTTGTTTGTCTTGAAAATAAAATCCATGCAGACATTGGGCGTCGTCGTTTTGGAAACAACATTAAACAGTGCCTGCCGGCTGTCTTCTAATTGCAGTGCCATAATGCGACCCTCTGCTGCTGCTTCGAAAATATCTTGGAATTTCAAGTACACACACATATGTGTGTGTGAGAGTGTGTGCACTTGTGCAGTGCAGGTCATATGGCAGCTGGTGGCTTCCTGGAATGGCCTGGCTAATTGAAAAAACAAGTCCAAATACTATTTCTGTATATGCACATTTATTAAACATTTAATTATAAAAATGCATTTTTCTTTCTCTCTTTTGAAAGTTGTATACAAAAAATGAAATGCTCGCTTTGCACTTAACAATTGATATATGGGATATATGTATGTATATATATTTATATATGTATATGTATGTGTATATGAGTAGGTGTTCAGTTAGCTGTCATTTAAACCTCATGAGCGTGACACTAGATTTAAAATTGAATACATTTAATTAGATAGATATAGCTTGATATTCAATTAAAAATCTGCGACAATTTCGTTGTTCATTTTCATTTGTAACTTTTTTTCTGTTAATTGGAATACTGTAATTTTAAAAAATATATATATATTTGTCACATTTTCTTAGCTATAATATAGAGCGTTGTATATTAAGCAGAAAGACATCACTTTGCTTGGTTAAAAATCCAGTCTATACACTTATCATTTAGTTGAATACATTATGTAAATAAAATTTAAGTACACTGTTTCTTGAAGCACATTTCTCTCGCTGACGAGACGAGACGTATTCGTACATTTATCATTCATATAGTTAATATAATTTAAGGCACATTTAATGGACAGTTAACATAATATGTTTCGATAGTTTCATTTTGATTGGACCTGCTCTCTCATTGTCTTTAATGTTGTTGCTGCTACGCGGAATGCTTAAAAGAATGTTGTCTAAGGTTTGTCATAGCTATCTTCTTATATATATAAAAATACGATCTTTAAGTCTTATCAATTATAAAATTGTTAAATTTAAACAATAATTACAACTGTGTTGTAATAACGGATTTGCGTATTATGGTCGGCTCACGTCCCTTGGGCGCTGAAATAATTTCCGAGGAGACCAGCCAGGGTGAGACCATATCCCTGGTACTATTTGCTGGCAGCCGATTGTTCTCCAGCTGATTGCTGATATTTTTCTGTGAATGTTGTGGAAGAAACTGTTTTAAAAATGTATGTACAAATTCTATGAAATAGATAACGTGAATATAGAGACGGTTAATAGTAGGTGCATATTGAAATGAAAACAGAAAATGTTAGTTTGCAAGGCCAGTTAAAGAACAAAGATGATTTTTCCCAACTCTGGAGTTGGGGCCAAACCTTTTCGCTTTGCGGCGCATCTACTTCGCTTTGATTGGACTGATTGGGCTGCTGATTCGCCGCCTTCTCGGCCTCCAAGCGCTCCTGTTCGCTGAGCGTCGAAAATAGCAGCGTGCCAGCGCTGGGCGTTGATGGGGCAGCGTTGGCTGTTATTGGGGATTTTGATTTTGCCTCCGGTTTGCTGTTCGCCGTCGCATTATTGTTTATTATATTGTTAATGAAAATTTCATTAATGAGTATTTCAGCTGCTGAGGCATTGCTCAGCAATGAGTTGCCAGTACTACTCGACGTAGCACCGGTCAGCTCCGTGGCAGTGTTGGTGCTGCTGCTGTTGCCGCTGCAGCTGCTACTGCTGGGTGCATTAATGCTGGTCACTGTGGTGGCCATGCTGGTGCTGTTTGTGTTGTTTATTGTAGGCGGCAGCGAAGACGGCGGCGTCGTCGGACTGCCAAAGGCCGACACGAAGGTGGCATTGCTGAAAGGTGAGTTGCTGCTGGCCCGGGCATTAGCGTGGCTATTGATGGTGCTCGAATTGCAGCCGGTGCCGTTGCTGCTGCTACTGCCGCTGCCGCTGCCGCTGCCACTGGTTGGCTTCTGTTCCGGTATGCTGAGCGTCAGCTTATCGCCGCCCTGTTTTTTATTTTGTGTGTTTTAAGCGTTTACAAAGCCAAGCAAACATCGAAATTAACAACAGCGACAGCACACGCACACACACACACACACATGCACATACACATACGTAGATATATTAAACACAAAGTGCACACAACGAATGTAAATAAAACAAAAAAGTAAAAATAAATGTACAGAAAAAGCATGAAATAAGTGCAAGGCATGGGGCTAACTGGTTTGCTATTCAACTCACCACTGATATGTAGGTGGCATTCAGGGAATCCGGTCCATCGCTGTGTGTATGATTGCTGTTGCTGATGTTGTTATTGTTGTTCACATGCATGCTGCTGCTGCTAATGCTGCCGATGCTGTTGGTGTTGCTGTTGCTCGAGTGGGCGGCAGGCACAAACATTTGATTGGTCAACTTCGCATTGCCGCCGCTGGCGCCTAGCTCTTCCTCAACGCGAGCTGAGTAAATAAACATGTTTTGAGTAAATTTTGAATAACTCAGAAAAACTGAACTTAACCTTACCCTTAAGTATATTGCACTTGATATTGCCCGGCGGCAGCGCGCTGGCACCCACGTTGGCTAGCTTCACTTGATTGTTGGGCTTCTCGTTGTTATTTGAAAGACGCTTCAGTGTCTCCGTATTGTGATCCATGTCAAAGGTCTTGTTGATGGTAACCCTAAGAGCACAGAGAGAAGTACAAATTTTAAATTTGATATTTAACATGCGTTTCACTAATGACAACTGATGTATATTATTTACGCTACCTGATACTGTTAGCATCGTTAATGGCTTCGTTTGCAAGCACAGATGGGGATGGATCTTTAACAATGGACTTAAGTAATGAATCTAGCTCTCTATCTTTATCCGATAAGCCGCTCCTAACACTGCACAATGATATACACAGAATACAGAAAATAGCACAGAAATGCGTGAGAAATACAAAACAATGCGTATATTAGTCAAAAGGCATAGACAGAAGCGATACAAATGGCACAACGAGGCAATGGACAGTTCTGGAACCCACCTGAGCTGGCCCGAGCTAATTGAGGCCTTGCCAAAGCTACCGTGATGCGAGGTGGCCGCACTTCTAAACGGATTCGTCTCATCAAAGTTCTTAGTGGCATTCGGAGAGTAGGGAGGCGTGTACTCTGGCTCCAATCTAAAAAAGTTAAATTCATTATTGTATACTTAAATCTTTTTTTAGCTATCTTTATTTGCATACTTCACCAATAGCCCCGACGCCTTGCCAATGGAACCTATTTTGCTGTAGGCCGGATCATCATTGCTAAAGTTTGATTTAAGTGAGTTGCGACCCAGGGACGGACAGGTGGCTGCCGCATTATTAGAAGAGCTAATTGAGCTACTGCATGCCGCATCTGGTTCAATAATTGCCGAGTTTTGTATAACAGTCAGAACGGAAGGTGAGGGAGTGACGGTAATGAACGGATCTGTCGAGATGAACGAGTCGAATGGTTCGTTATTGTTCTCATTGCTGTTTACGGAAGGAACAATGGGTGAAGCTGTTGGCGCTTGACCTGCGGCTGCTGCAGCCGCAGCGGCGGCTGCACGTGCATTGACCGTGGCTACGGCAGATGCGGCCGACTCCTTTTGACGCTCGCGCAACAAGTGCGACTGACGGCTGGCGAATCGCTGTGAGGGCCGACGCTCAAACTGTACAGTGCGTCGAGCGCGGCTCTGCTGCGTGGTTTGGAATTCGGTGCGGCCCGAGTAACGGAAGCGCGAGCCCATGCGGAAGAAGTTTTGCCGAGCCGAAGGGCCCTTGACAGGTGCTCGTAAGCGGAAGAAAGTGTGATGCTCCACGGCGCACTTCCACAGATGCTTGCAGGCCTTCTCATTGTACAGTCGAAAGACGAAGGTGTGCTCCTGTTCGCGACCCTCGTCATCGTCTTCAATGACAATGAGCGTCAGTTTCTTCTTCTTGAAGTCCAATTTGCTAATCTTGGGCCAGAAGAAGAGGCCAATCTTCTGATCACGTTCGAACACGAGAATCCCAGTGGGTGTTAACCCCAGATGATATTCACAGCTATCTTTGCCCAGCACCGTGTGCATATCCACGCCGTACATATCCAGCCACTTGGCCTTATTCAAGAAGGCCGTCTCCGCCTGTGCCGGTGTTAGTCCACGACATGTTTTGTACTCCTCTAATATGGCAATCTCCAGATCTTCCGTCTGCTCCGGCACAAAGCGAAACTCCGACACGGTAGCTGCCGAATGTACTTGATCATCGTAGTCGCCCAATTCCGCTGTAGATACAAAATGTAATGTTATTTTTGGTTTACATAATCATAGAGTATATAGCTATAAAACAACGCATTAACCCATTGTACGTTTAGGTCATACTTTGCGCCAACCAAAGGTCACAGCGAAGGTGGCCATTCAACTTTTCAAGTATGCATTGTATATAACTAAATATTCTACAACAATTGCCAACTCAGTGGGAATCACGTACACTGCAAGGCCAACGCGCAAAGTTCGGCAGATTTGTCATCCGGACAGTCTAAACGCCCCTCCAGCAGATCTTGTTTCAGTTGCAAGAAGAACAAATAACGTGTTAGCTCCTCGCGCAGTGTATTCGGTTCCGAAGAGTAGAATTTGACCTTCAAACGGAATGTATACGGTGGTCCAACTAGAATTTGAAATTAAATATTGAAATTGATTTGTATATGTATATAATATTGCTGCACTCACTTTTCACTTGCTTCTTGATGGGTTTGGTGGGATCGAGCCAGTGCTTCACATGATTCGCATCCATAAACTGCAAACCAAAGTAATCTTTCTCAATGATGTCCAGAGCATAGAAGACCTGTTCATAGAGGAAGCTGCCAAGCGCTTTTTTCTGTAATCAATGAAAACTTAATTAAAATTTATGAATGCACGAAATCGCATGCAATGTAGAGATGTGAGCGTGTTGCTCTTTAAAGATCACACGATATATAGTAAATTATATAAAAAAAATATATATATTTACGTAAGAGTATATAACAATATAAAAGTAAGTTTTGAATAAGTTGCTCATTGTGATGTATAGAAAATATTTAAGTATATATAAGTAAGTATATATATATATTTAAGTATGAGTTAAAATAATAATACTATATATGGATGAATATATTTAATTTAAAATAATTTTTAATGGTTTCCTCAGGATAGAAAAATATATTTGAGCTTGCCTAAAGCTGAATTAAAAATGTATTTGAATATGAAAAATTCGTGATATAGTATCACGATATAGAATCCGTCATGCTTCCATCTCTATTGCAGAGTATCAAGTTTGCCCCTGAACTAATCACGTTTGTTTTTGTTTAAAATTCTTTTTTCGGGGTTCTTAAATAATGTGCGCTGATCAGCAGTAAATTTTGTGTTTATCACACGTACATACACACACATACACTCAAGCATGCAATGATTGAATTTTTGTACTCCACCTTAAACAAACAAAACAAGATACCCCTTTTACCCCCTCTAATGTGTGTTCCTGCTGTATGTAAGATAAGCGGAATGTAATTCTATATACTCACCGATAATTCGATGGAAAGGTCAGTATTGTCCAGCAGTATAACACGGCAGTCGATTTTATTTTTGTTTACAACGATACGTTGGGGCTTAATCTGTGACCCGCTGCTGCTTGCAATGACGCCACCGCCGCTGCCGACCCCACTGCCCCCGCCAGCACCAACGCCGCCGCCCCGCACGTTGCTCGCATTATCCGCATAGTTGTTGCGCACCTTGCGACGACTTAGAAAACGCAGCATTTTTAGCAGTCGCTCGCTTCTATACTATTCTCGGCTTGTGTTTTGTTGGTTTGGCGTTGGACGTTTGGCTTTGTTGCCAACACAGCGTATTGCACCAATAATTCACCTGTGTGCTCGCTTCTTCGTCGTCTGGGAAAAAGCGCAGACATCAAGACCGCAGCGCTCACACACACAGGCCCACACACTAACACAAACAAACACGCACGCACACCTGCAGAGCACAAGCGAACCGTAGACACCAACACACGCGCGACCTCATACAAATGAACTGCAACTTGTTCTTGTATGGAACAGATACACACACATATATACACAGTCGCAGACTCGCACGCCCCCCGTTTCCTCAGTCTAACACAAACGAATCGGGTTGAGCTGGGTCTGGGGCAGGCTTTTGGCGCTCCTGTAGCCGAGCGGCTATATTTCCACCAAATCACAGTTAGTTACAGCGGCGCCCTCTTTTCCACCGCTCTGTTATAAAAAACAAGTCCGCCCCAAACACCAAACACGTTCCGTTCCTTTCGTTCCTTCCAGAGAGAACACCAACACAAACGACAAACGACCAGAAATATTTCTTTCTCTATTGGGGAATTGCTTTTAGCGCGTCGTTTTATAACATAAGTATACGCGAGTTGTAAAATGGAATTGTGTAAATATATTTGTTATGGTGCCGTAAATTATACATTTGCTGTACTTGCAAGCAAAGTTTTATGTGATGATGGTAAAATGCGCAGTGTGACCAAGTGAAAATAGCGTGGAAATGTACCTTGTTTTGTTTTGTATCGATATTCATCGTTGATGAGTAACCTGTTTGCTGGTCACATAGCTTGTAACTGCTTATAATTCCATTTAAATTTGTAATAATTTTAGGACGTAGCTTTAACTTAATTTTAATCGATTTAAAAATAATTTGTGTATACAATTTAAATAGTTGCCCTTTTGAAATGTTTTAACAATATTGGTCGTTTACCAAATTCGCGCCTATTTATAGATCGTTAGACAACACTCATTGTTCAATTAACAATTTATCGATTACTAAGATGTTTTAAATACCTGGCGCGCAGTATAAAATAAAACAAAAATATTAAATAAACAACGTCCCTTTGGTATTCAGTGCAATTACTGGTTAACAAATCAAATTCCAGTGGATCAAGCCAAAGTCATAAGAAACAATGCTAAAAAGCTTACAGCAATATAAAATAGAGACAAACTTACGAAATTTTATGATTAAAATAAGCAAGTTTTACTTCAACCACCAAAACTAAAAAATAAAACTATCAGTTAACTTACATTTACAACGGTCCCACCACAGCTGTAAATACAAAGCACATGAGGGGCTTTCTAGTTGCAGCCGGCATTTGCAAAATCCTTTTTATGGGCAATTTATTCCTTTATTTGTTAGTGGATTTAGGGCTGGAGCTGTAACTGTAAGCGACGTAGTCAACCAACACACTCACACACACACACACGCGCATACACAGACTCAGGCACAGGCACAAGCACAAGCAGCCTCCCCCTATTGGTCGCCGTATTTCGAGTTTAAAGGTAAATGGGAGATTTATCGCCAACAATTTCCGTATGCTCGTGGGTGTGCGTGTGTGTGTGTGAGGATTTTTCTCTGTGTGCGTGCGTGTGTGTGCTCTTGTGTGGTATTTTCTGCCTTCTTAGCTGTTGGTTCATATTTATATCGAGCTTTTAGTGGACCCACGAGATGGGCACCTCGGTTTTCCTTTACAACATTGGCTAAAAGCGTAAACTATGCATGCACAATTCCATGATTAATCTACGTTTATTGGCTATCAATTTTCCCCCGATATGCATTTACACTTAGATGAAAATGCATTTCACAGATATGACAGCATAATTACAGAACGCTTGTTATAACTAGGCGCATGATTAATAGCTGGCTAATAAGGAAACCCGATCTGATGCCTAATAACTAGCCAGCCATCCAGTCAGGGAGGCCAGCCTAAGTCAAGCAAACCGAAGACGTTTGAGTGCTGCTCGTGCTGCTGCTGCTGCTGCTGCTGCTGCTGCTGCTGCTTTCGCTCGACAGCCGGCTGACCACCAGTCAGTCGGCAACCCGAGCTGTCGCCCATCAGCAACTGGCCCAAACAACATGCGTAGGCCGTAATTATGACAGCCAGCTAAATGGTTTGCTTTAATGGGTGTGTTCACAATTAGGAAATGGCCAAAACTTTGTCTTTCCACCAGAAAATAAACGAATGCCAGGAGTTTCCTTTAACCCATTTTTTGTTTGCTCAGAATATCCATCGATAATGAAAAGTCGCTCACAGGTATATAAATATTTATGTGTGTGTGTGTGTGTGTGGATGGAGAGTGAACTATGGGCAACTACTGTGCATTTTATCTGCAGTTGAGTGCAAAATAAATTCCTTTTAATTAAAACCGCAGCTCGTGATTTAAATTGCTTCAGGCTGAGGCGTCGCTAGCGTCGCCGTCGCCGTCGCCGTCGTCGCAATTTATTGTTAGCCATCCATAAATCAGCCGCTGGCGACGCGACGCCTCACCTCGGCCCGGCTCGGCTCGGTTGCCATGGGGGCCAGGCGAACGAAAAGGTAAATTCATTTTAATTAAATAGAAAAAATGTTTTGCTAACGCTAACAAACTGGCCAAAAGGGCCCCAAAATGACATCGAAAACGAGTGATATCCAAAGGCGGCCAAAGCCCAAGATGTCTAAGGAATTCGAACTTTCCAGTAATTGGCTACTTAAGCACTCGATTGCTACGGCACGTCGATGAAGGCGAGAACGAGCGGAGCGCACTCAATGCAATAAAAAACATCCTCGTGTTGTAAAATTTTATGTGTGATTGTATGTCGCTTTACGATATCCTGCCTTGCTGTCGGCCTCTCGACTGTCGGCTCGTTATTGTTGGCCAAGAGACAAGCACAGGATGCGATGCGATGCGATGCGATGGCCGTCTTCAAGGGGTTTGCAGGAGGAGCGGCAGAAGCAGGAGCCACAACAACAACAACAACAACAACATTTGTTGTCTCAGCAAATTTTTTGGGGGCTAAGAGGAAAACTAAGCGATTGCCGTTTACCTGCTCACCTACGCCCTGGGGGAATAATTCACGGCTATTTGGCAAGTCAACAGCTTGTTTTATTTTTCGATGAGTATTTTTATGACGAAAGCCGAGAGCAGCAGCCGGCCCAACCCCAGCCGAAATCAATTGAAAATCAATGTTGCAAAGGGGGAAAAAAAAAGGAAAAAGGGAAAAACACATTTTGACTACAAAATAATTAGTTAGGGTTAAAAATTTGCTTGCTTTTATTTGTCAATCTACAAAAATTATGCAGATATTTATTTTATTTCATCTACAATTTAAAATGTGTCAACTTTTTTGCCGCTACGCGACCTTTTCATGAAAAAAAAAAAAAAAAACATATGAAATGTATAAAAAGTTATTTATGCCCTGGGGCAGCTTTTGTTGCAGCACCATTTGGGGCAACGGTGCTTAGTGACCACAGTCCAAAAAAAAACCCCAAAAATACAACAAGAAATTTTTTTTATAAGAGAAGAAGAAATATAAAAATTCTAGCGGCCTTTTTGTTCCATGCAACTCTTTTTGGCCTGACAGTAGCTTTAATCCTGCCAACGGATGAGAGAGAGAGAGAGAGTAAGAGAGAGAGAGAGAGAGAGAGGGACGTTCTAAAACTTTGGTAGCATTGCAACAATTAAAAGTGGCACAAGGGTCATTGAAACAATTGGGCATTGTTATTTAACCAGGGGATTTAATTTATGCCACTAATTACTTTAAGAGCTTTTTAGCTGCAATCATGCTGTGAGCGCTCTGAATGCGTTGACTGCGCAGCCACTGAAAACTTCCTTTGAACTTTAAGCGCGGTTTGCTCAGCTCGGCTCCCGCTCCCGCTCCTACTCCTGCTCTGGCTATGCCAATAGGCAAGCGAAAAAACAATATGCAAATGAGCTTAACATATATTCAAATATATATATTCTTTTCTATGCCACTAGGTAGAAATTCTAAAACTAAAGCAAAAGTTTTGCTTCGAGTTTCACATCTTCAACAATTTTTTTTTTCACTTTTTTTCTTTTTTTTGGTTTTCTGGCAACAGTTTCGCTTTGCTTGACTGTCTGCGGCTTTTTCGGGTGACTGAGACTCTGAAATGACTTCAAATGACTTTTGGCCAAGCCGAAGAAACTTGAAAGGTTTTCTGGCTATTTACACTTGATTCGGACATATGTACGCACCAACACACACACACACACACACACACACACACACACACATACATATTAGATAGGTTTTGGCCATGACAGCAAACAGCAAAAAGAGTTTGGCATTAGTTTTTGCATTTGGCTCAAAGATTTTACCCTTGGGATGCGCCAACAATAAAACTATCAACTTTAAATTGTAGTTCATATTATTGATGTGTATGTATGTACGCATATATATATTTTTTTTAGCTTGAGTATGCAAAGCGAGTTTTCCCATAATCATGACAAACTAAGCATGTTTTTGATTTGACTTCCACAAAAAGTTAAAAGCTCGCAAATTCATTTGAATTCCATTTAAATTATTCAGCATGAAGTAGCTGAGCGAGCGAGAAAGCATGGAATACTACAAAATACATATAAAGATACTATATATTTTTATATATGTATATATAAATATATTTTTTGGGACATTGAGCTGAATCGTACTATATGTTAGTCCATAGCTTGATCTTGGTAAACAGTAGTAATTAAATAATTGAAATTGTTAATATTTTTAGATAAACATTTATCTAAATTTATTTTTATTTTTCATGTACAAAAAAATAAATATTTATATCGAATTTATCATTATTTGAATAAAAACTTATATTTACTTATATTTTTTAATTTGTACTAATAATTGTCTTAGTAAAATATATAAAAATACGTTTATTTGTATATGTTAAAAAAAAAACCGAAACCTTTCACATCTTTCAGGGCAACTGCAAGTCGTAGATTCCCCAATAGAAAACTCTTCATTGTCTTGTGACTATCAAATTGGCTGCCAGGCGATGTGAAGTTGAAAATAGATTTCAATTTCATTTAAATGAAACCTCAGACCGAATTAGTTGTATGGAGAAAAGCTGACTGCTAACCAGAATCCGAACCACAATTAAAAATAATTGATTTTTCGGAATATGTTGCTGCATAACAATTTTTCTATGACAATATCAATTCAATGGGCTTAAAATTGTGGTTTAAGAACCACGATTCTAGTTGTTGCAGCTAAATTTGTAGATATGTATGTATGTGACTGACGAGCCACAGCTGAAGACAAGGCTCAATCGCCTGGAATCGAAGCACTTAGCACTGTCGTGGACGATACAACAACAACAACTAGCCACATAGAGAAGTCACATTGTTCCTAGGCTGGGCTGAGCAGCGAGAAGCCGCTCATCATCAATGTGCAATATTTTGCTTATCATGCATTTTGCTTAGTCCAGCATCTAACGAGTAGCACTAGAAGTGCTTCACACACTCACACAGAGAAAGAGAGAGGGAGATAGAGATAGCGAGTGAGGCAGAGACAGACTGAAGTAGAGAGAGAGAAAAAAAAAAGTAGTTCATTGAGCAGCACAATTTGCTGATTGTTGGAATTTTTGGGATAGGAAATGAAAACCGAAACTGAAACTCATTTAAATCAATATTTTGTTGAGCACGTATGCAGCAGCAATAACAGTCGGAGCAGTGGCGGCAGTAGCCATAGTAGGACTAGCAGTTCCTAGTGGCAGTTGTCTTTGGGGTTTTGCTCTATTCTGTCCCCTATATGTGTGTGTGTGTGTGTGTGTGTGTGCTATGGCATCAGCACAATTGTCAAATGTTGTCTTGCTGGCCATACGCTAACCACAAATGCCCGAAAACCAAACCCCAGCCAGATGACGCCAGCATGCAAATGTCTTGTAACATTGTGCAGAAAATAGCCTTGACTCGCCCAACCCACCAAACAACGCCCACTAACCCACACACGCACACACACACACACACAGAGGCACACATATACACTCGCAATTATATTTGCCTTAGGTCTGCATTAGTTCGCTGAATGGTTTGGCTTTACGTCCGGCTATTGGTTATGGTCAAGCCTGCTCCTAAGAGTCATTTCCGTTCTTTTACCAAAACCAACGACACACACACTCACACCCACACACCCACACACCCACACCCACACATGCACACCGCTGAGGTGACAGAGTCTCGCTTTTCACGTGTTTGATGCGTGCGGTTTTTGTGGAAATCGCTGTGATTTGTTCAATGCGCTTTACCACTGAAAAAAAAAAAAATATATATACATACATATATCTCTTATATATATGTTTATATATATATTGTGTTAGCTTTTGCTTTACTTCTCTCTCTCCCTCACTCTCTCTCTCTCAGTCAACAATTTATAAATTAAATTTAGTTCATTTTAACAACGATTTACTTTTAGCCAAGCGTGTAAAAAGTTATCTCTAACCATGTTTTTCCACAGCTGTGGCAAGGACTTGTTACCAAAAATGGAAACGTATCTTAATTGAATATTAGTGTACATCCACATAATAGTAAACAGAAGAAATCCGCTTTGCTGTGCAACTAAATTATTCAAAGAAATCTATATTTGTTTTCTTTTTAAAAAATATAAAATATTTAAATAAATTGTTATGCATTTGTATTGTATATATATTTATTTATTTGCAGTTTATTCTCAATTTATTAGTTCGTTATTTGTATTTGAATTCAATTTATTTTTTATTTAATTTGTACTTTAATTTAATTTATTTGTACTTTAATTCAATTTATTTCGTTTTTATTTGTACTTAAATTTAATTTAATTTTTTTATATATATTTTTTTATTTATTTATTTTTTTTTTAGTATTGATTAATTAATTGAATTCTAACTTAAATACTAATTAATTGCAGTTAACAGCGGATGTTGCTCTTAACATTATGCTAATATAAGCGGCTGTTATTGCAGGCTTAGGTTATTTAACAGCAGCTGTAAAAGCTTCTATTGCAGCTGCAGCTTCACAAATTGTATGCCATTGCAATGGCTCATTACCCACGCTCGCTTTTACAGTCTATGCTAAAACTTTAACTGTAAAACTGCCAACTAGCTATTTATAACAGTGCATATATCCAACGTCTATCTAGCAGTCAATAGGCAAGAGTGCTGCTAATAGATCCGACAGGCTTTTGCAAAGACGAGACAGACACCTTACAAAAGAAACACCAATTAGAATCGATACATTCTAATTTCGAATATATAACTTATAGCTTGTTTCTATTAATATATGAATCATTAATAAAAAAAATATATATAATGTAATAAATATGCATAAACAATTATGTTAATACTTGAATTATCCTTAGATATATTTATACATTTTTATTGAACATTGTAAAAGTTTCCATGTCAAATTCGTTAAAAAGATGAATATTATATTTGTACAAAATTTTCTTGCACATTTTTTACGTGTATCTCTTCACAGCTAGTTATAAATTTTATTCTTACACAGCTTGTAAAGGTTTATAGTCTTTTAATTACATTCATAAATAATTGTTTAAAACGTGTTTACAGATGTAAGGCTTTTATGTGACTCGTTATTTATAATCCATAACTTCAACTTTGACTTTAGCAGCAGCAAAAATTATATTATCATTTATTTTTTATAGCTAAATCTTAATGTTTTGGGCTTGGTAGAACAGCTGCAAATCTGCCTGAGCCTTAACATTCTTAAAACTCTCATAGATCTGGAGTAATCTAATCGAACAACAACTTTAGCTTAAATATGGATAACAATTTCGAAACGATTTGGCTTTTAAGCTATAAATAAATTTGTTAAAAAAAAATGAAATAAAAGGAAAATAATGAAGCGCCATCAAATGGGGCACAGCTCGTTGAGTCGCATTAAAATTAAAGCAAACGCTTGACACAATTGTGTTGGCTTCCTTGGCAATTGCACAAAGATAAATTTCAACTTTTTATATTAGCAGCAGCAGCAGCACCAGCAGCAGGAATAGCAGCAGCAGCAGGAGTAGCAGGAGCAGCAGCAGACAGCTACAGCAACAGCAACAGCATCTACTGCTCGATGTGCTCATATTCACGTATTTAATGTTGTTACCACGTATTTATCTCATCTTTTTACTTCTTGCCATGGAATTTTGACTGGCAATTAGCAGCGTTGCCAATGACGGCAAAGATAGAGACTTTTCCTTTTCTTTACTTGAATTTATTTTATTTTATTATTATTATTTTTTTTTTTTTTTACTTTGCCATCTAACGTCTGGCGCTCCTTGCTGTGCGTGTGTTGGCTTTTATGGCAGTTTTTCTTTATTTCTTATTTTATTGAGAGACAGAGTTTTCTATGACATTTTTGACGCTTACCATTTGAACATTGTCTTAATTGCTGCTTTATGATGTGTGCGCTCAAATGACACGCAGTATTTGTTTGGCTATGATTATGATTTAGTTGGAGTTTGTATTGGGTGCGGGTATAGCTATGGCTATGGTTTCGAGTTACCAGTTTCCAGTTTCGACGCCATAAAGATTAAGCAGCAGTGAAGTAATCATTTTGTCAGTCAGTTTCTACTTTTGCACCCGTCTAACAGCAGCAGCGACAGCAGCGGCGGCAGTCATAAAACACGTTCGCATATCATCTTGTAAACTTCTTTAAATATTTGTTACTTACGATTGTACATAAAACAAAATTGTTTACAGCGCAATCATGTGTGGCAATTGAGGCAGCCAGAAGTCAGACAGTCAGGCACTCGGCGCAGCATTTGTAGAAATCTTTCCATCTGGTAAATCTTTCAACTCAACTCAAACTGAAGCTCGACACAGCATGTCAGTCAGTATGAAATGAGCTGCTCATATTTGTTAATCGCCTGCTTTATTATGCAGCAACAAATTTTGCCTTTGAACTATGTAATACACAAAAATAAAAAAAAAAACCCTCGTACTTAACTTATTTAGCTCAATTGCCCCTCGCTCGCTTCGGCTTAAGTGGCTAAATCAAACGGCGCAATATTTTACACAGATGTAACACATAGATATAAATAATGTAATGCGCAAATTTATAGAGAAAACAAGCCCAAAAAAAGAGAGAAAAAAGGTAAAACTCTGAAACAGGTACAAATAAATTGTGCATTGCGCTCGGTACGTGACTGAAGCATATCCTAGACAATTGTGAAGTATAAATTGAATTTTAAATTTAAAAATTTATGATTACTTTTTTGCTGTCACAATATTTATATAGAAGAAATTTTATTAACTTTTTCTTTTTGCAAATTATTAAGTGAAAAAATTAAATTTTTTTAATATGTATGTAAATATTTGCATACGAAATTTTAACTTCTTTTTTTTCTGTGCATTACAAACTGGATTTTTTTATAAATGAATAAATGTTTATATATATACATATATGCATATATATATTTACATTAATATATGTGCATATGCACTTACTTTAGTTGATGCTACAACGCGCTGCCCTAATACCTTTTCCTTTTTTTTTTTGTTTGTTTGTTATTTGTGCAGGGTATGAAAATATATTAAAAATTTGCATTTCAACATTAAATTATTGCTGTAAGATTTTTATGACAAATTATGGGCGCGTAAATTATGTTGGTCTCCCCACGTAGGCAGCGCCAACCCTCTGCTGTCTACTTATATATCAAAAGAGATCCACAAATAAACAAATACACACACATACATATACACCCATGTGGGCACACCCACGTAGCAGGTTGTGTGTGTGTGTGCGTGTGTGTGTGTGTGTTGCCAAAAAGGCAATAAAAATATTTCGCTGCAGATCTTATTCTGCTTTATTTCGCCATTTTTATTTGTTTCTTCTCCAAGTTATGAGTGTGTGTGTGTGTGCGTGTGTGTGTGCGTGGGGGGATTGGTTTGTTTGTATATATGTAAATGTATATGTATATGTATATGTATATATAGCGTACACCTTGCTGCTTCGCATTTGCAAACGAAAACCTCTTTTATATGTATCTTTACGCTTGCCCTGGCGCTTATCCTTGTTTGGGTTGCGTTGTCCTCGCTGCCTGACGGCCTGACTGCCTGACGTCCTGGCTGGCTGGCTGGCTGGCTGCTTGACTGTTGTCCTCGCTGTTCACCCTACGATTTGTTTTTAAAAGCCGCTCAGCTGTGGCTGAAATAACTTTCTGTTTGTTACCTGTGTTAAAACAATAAAATTATTATTATTGCTCCACATGCTGGAATTTGAGGACTTAAATTGTTAGCCCTCACTCGTAGTCTCTCTCAGTCTCGCCCGCTCTCCCGCTCTCCCTCTCTCTCACTGTCTGTGCGCTGCCTCTGTGGTCCTGTGAGCATATATAGGCAGCGTATGTTTGTCTGCGTCTCATATAATCATCGTCCATCATTTCTTGGCATTCTCATTCGACTTCGACTTCGACTTCGACCCTCCACAGAAATTTGTCATGCAATTTATTTATTTTTTTTTTTCGCTTGCTCGTTTTTTTGTCTTTATATTTTTTCATTTTTTGCCCATTTCTTTTTTGTTTTTCATTTTTTTTTCCTTGGTTCAGCAACAATTTTATGTCATTTGTTGATTGTATAAATTTCGCTGTTTAGCAGTCGCATTCGTCCTGCTCTGTCGAATGGCCCTTGGCTGGCTTTGGGTTGAAGCTCTGGCTTGGGCATTTTAAAGGTGCTAAAGGATTTTATGTTCGGCCTAACCGTGGCTTATTTGCGTTGTTAGTAGCCCCAGCTACTCGTGAACTCGCTACATAAAAAATGATTTACTATATGGCGGGCTCTCCCTTTATGACAAGTCGTAAATTGCATTTTATGTCGCATCTTTGGCCAGGCTACACTTCTCTACTTATATATAATTTTGCCGCTGCCTCTTTTTTATTTCTTGTATATTTGTTAATTAAGATTGAGTATGATGTGCGGCAACTGCACATAGAAATGGCCAATTATGCAACGTGTTTGCAATTGCAGTGGAAGCCATTGCCAAAACTCTTACTGCATATAGAGAAGCTCTCTCACACGCCTAGCAAACTATCTAATGTCGACCTTTTCTAGCGCTTATGCTTATTTTAATTAGACTCGGGCCGCGTTGCCAGCTATATAGCTATATATGTATATAGCTATAGCCGGTTCGTGGCACAAAAGGCAACTCAAATGTGTGCTGCCTTCCGTTGCGGAAATAGCTTGTACTTGAGCTTGTAATGCACTCTGACGTTGCCAACCCTCACCTCACCCACTCTCGCCAGTCACCTCTGTTAGCCCACTCATATATACAGGTGTGCTTAGCTGCCGGTTAGCTTTAGCATCTGTATCTGTATTTGTATCTGGCAACGGTTGGCGCTGCGGCAGCATCTTGGCAGTGAGAGCTGCACATCTTCTGCTGCAAGTGTACGTAGCCTGCTGCTTATGGAAAATTGTGGAAAAAAAAAGAAGGAGAATGCTGGGCTTTTGCCCAGCCAAGAGATTACGAAACGTGTCACAAGTGCAGTCTGCACCTTTTGAAGTTATGTTTAGAATGGCAACGGCAGCGACAGCGACGCCTAATGAGTGGAATTAGAATTCAAAATATGGCAAAAAAGTCACGTTTTCTCAAATTAATGATTTGGGGCGACCACAAAAGCAAACACGCACACTCACACACACAGCCTGACAGTCATCATGCAACATCATCATCATGGCTAAGCACTTGTTCTAAGCGAATGTCTCACTTCAGATACATTGCCTCAACCAGCCAATTGTGTTACTCTATATCAAACGAAATCAAAGCCAGCATAGCTCAGCTTTAAGCCAAAAGCAAGCTAAGCTGTAACTAAAGTCAAGAGATCAGAGATCTAGCTGTATGTGTGGGTGAGACGACAAATTTAGTTGTCAATATCGAATCTATTTCCAAATGCGCCGCAATTCCAACTAACTTGCATGTATATACACACACACAAATATATATTTTGATTAAAATTGTGTTGCCGATAGATAAATGCGATGCGATGCGATGCGATGCTCGTGCTAAACAATACACACGCACACCTCACTGAATAAAGAATTATGGATATGCAAATAAGCTTAAAGCGCACAATCACAATCAAGAAACAACAACAACAACAACAACAACAACAGCAACAACAATAACAGCAACTAGCGTAGCGGTAAAGTGTTTAGACACGCAATGTCAATAAAGTATCTTATCTGGGCGCACACATTCAGCGGGCGATGGCCACGGATACGGATACTCTTATATGGCACAACAACACGAAATACATATACATACATACATATATATATATATTCCATTTTTTTTAGAGTGAGTGGAGAGGGGGAGGCTCATTCAATAATGCGTGCCTTTGAATTCTGATTATACACATGTAGAAATGTATCTAAATGTGCGGCTGGGCTTGAGAGCCAGTAACAGATACATGTCAAAGGGTTTGGTTAAGCTGTCTGTGTGTGAAACGTGCGTATGTGTGTGAGTGTGTGTGAGTGTGTCGAATGATCTTTGCATGTTTGGTGAACATTTTAGCAAGCTGGGCGTGCCGAGTGCGTAACGGCTCGGGCAAACAAACACACAGAGAGACAGAGAGAGAGAGAGAGAGAAAGATGGACAGAGGCTACAAATTGCAAATTGAAATGTTAACATTTAAGCACGTATTAAGCACGTGTCTCTGTGTGTGTGTGTGTGTGTGTGTGTGTGAGAGCGATAAATCGATGAACATATAGATTTGAGAGGCAAGCACAGAACATGCCCATGCCTAGGCCAGAATCATTGCTCCTCATCCGTTTCGCATAAAAACCGAATCGAACTAATGCTAATGGCCCAAAACACGGCATTTACGAGCGAACACCAGAAAATATCATGTGTATGTATGTTTATTGGCATTCATATGCAAATTTCTGTGATGGCCAAAAATTATCAAAAGCCTATCGAGGTTTGTAAATTTAATAAATTTGTTAAGTTCTTTGTGCTTCCATTTGGAAGTTGTCATTAAGTCATCAATAGGCGATGCTGCGTCTAATTTGACAGTCAGCTGCTATTAATTGCTGTTTGACAAGCAATTCATTATAACTCAAAAAATAATAATAATGCCAATAAAAAACAGAAAAACAGAAAACAAGCCATCACCTAACGAAACATGCCGTATGCAAATTGCAAAGCCAGCGACTCAGACTCCATTCCATCTACATTTACAGTCTTCAGTCTGTGGCTGTGGCTGTGGCACTCCTTTTGTAGCTGGGCATAATAAATGTTCGAGCTGAACGAAACACATGTAACGCATGTAGAAATGAGCTTTTAAATGCTACACAAGCAGCAGCCTCACTTTTGCATAGATACATTTGTATCTCATGGCGGATCCGTGGTGAAAATGTTGCTCTTGATGGCCGTAACAAAATGCAAATGATTACGAGCTACAAAGGTCTCCAGTTTCCAAGGAAATACACGGCACGCGATCATAAGCAGCTGCAGATATAATTACAAATACAAATACAAATGCAGATGCAGATGCAGTTATAAATATACCTACAAGTCAAGCTGCAGCTGCACACAAAAAGAATACTTACATAAATGCATACAGAGATGTAGTCAGAGAGGCATAGATACAGATACAGATACAGATACAGATACAGATACAGATACAGATACAGATACAGATACAGATACAGATACAGATACAGATACAGATACAGATACAGATACAGATAAGATACAGATACGATACGTCAGATACAGATACAGATACAGATACAGATACAGATACAGATACAGATACAGATACAGATACAGATACAGATACAGATACAGATACAGATACAGATACAGATACAATCAGATACAGATACAGAACAGATACAGATACAGATACGATACAGATAAGATACAGATACAGAATACCGATACAGATACAATACAGATACAGAACAGATACAGATACCATACAGATACAGATACAGATACAGATACAGATACAGATACAGATACAGATACAGATACAGATACAGATACAGATACAGATACAGATACAGATACAGATACAGATACAGATACAGATACAGATACAGATACCGATACAGATACCGATACAGATCAGTCAGATACAAGATACAGATACAGATACAGATACAGATACAGATACAGATACAGATACAGATACAGATACAGATACAGATAAATACAGATACAGATACAGATACAGATACATTTGCATACGCATACGCAGCTGCAGTCGTAGATACAACTAGACCTATAGATGCAGATACAGATACATTTCATGTGATGCATTTTGTTTTGTTTACATTCCGCTGCCATTGACGTTGCTATTTTTACACCGCACAGCATGCAACTGCTTTCAATTCTAAACATTCTTCTTTTTTGAGTATTTTTCTAGCTAATTTGCTCGTTGCTCTTCTTTTTATTGAAGCATCCGAAGAATATTTATTGTTGATATGACCACACCTATTTTATGAGCTCGCTCAGCTAGCCCGCCAGCACAATGCCCAAAAATAAACCACAAATCCCCAGTGTTAAGTCCAAGAAGCTGCATTTCTTCCTAAAGCAGGACAGAGAGTGAGAGTGAGAGTGAGAGTGAGAGTGAGAGGGTCTCGCCCTTCGTCTGGGACTTTGCCTGCAGGCAGCTGAGTGCATGGCTAGCTCACTTGAGAATTCTCACACCTCATGCCGCAGTCGCTCGTGCCTGGGCTTTTGATCTGCTTAGCATTCCATGGCACATCGGAAAGTCGTAACTATTGACAAGATCCGCCCCCGCGCCATCCTAGCTCCAAATATGGAAAGCAATCTCACTCTCTCTCCCTCATTCTCACTCTCTCTCTCTCTCTCTCTCTCTCTCTCTCTCTCTCTCTCTCTCTGGAATGAATTGTTGGAAGCACTCTTGTATTTGTTTGCATTAATTTGTATATGTTACTTTAACGATTTAATGCACCCGTTTCGATTGTGAACCAGGTGATTGCACTCCCATTTGTACATATGTACATATGGGTGGTCATAATGTACTTTCAGGCAATATATATATATTGACGTACACTTGGCGAAAAACTTGCTCACAATTTTAGACATTTTATTTAGTCGCAAATTGACTCTAATAAATCATATATTTCAATTAAGCTGTAAATAAAAATGTAAATTAAAATCTCCCACTTGACTTTTCGCACCTACACTCAGAGAAAATGCGCAGACTTGCTGTTAAAGTAATTAAGTTCAAGTTTGCTGCTGTTGAGAGATAATAAATGTTATAATTGAAGACATTTTAATTGAATTCTAATTTCGACTGGCCAAACTTCATTTCACAATTCACAATTGCTAAACAAATTCTCTCAGTGCACTCATATACTCATGTGTTTGTTCTCGTAAATTGGCTGAGCATCTTTACTACTTCCTTTCCGATATCGAATCGTGTGTGAATATGGCACATCAATCACACGATAAGGCACAACAAAGCCACATGATGAATAACATCTGCCTGAATAAAACTGAATTGTTTTCTGCAAAGTAAAAAAATAAGAAAATAAAAAAATTCTCAAAATAAAATGAAGCAAACACACAAAATAAAATTATGGAAATCTACTTCAGAAGTTGAGAGAATTTATTTATACAAGCGGCTCAACATATTGATTGATACCGAATTATACGGAGTAGACGTAGCCGATCAAATGGATTTATTTTCGAGTTTCGACAACAATCTGAGGCCACTCAGTGATTTCTTAACTTGAACGGAAATGCTGTCAATATTTAGATATAGATAAATACATTTGTCAGTTAACTCTAAAGTCTAACCAATTTAATTATCATTATATATTCAATATTGTATTTGTTTATTTATTTGCCTAGAGTAGAGCAGAGAGTTTTGAATTTAAATTGCATTTAATTTATGCAAATATGCAGATGTGTAAATCTGATTCAATGAAATATGCTCTAAATATATATATATATATATATATATATATATGTATGCATACATATAGGGATAGTTGATGATTTGGTTAGTCGCTTTTGCTTGTTTAAGCCCAGTTTGACATTTGCTTTCAGCATATGCCGAATTGTATATATAGCTTAAAATTGTTGTGGCACTGTAAAATTGTAACAAATTGATTTGCCTGAAACAAATTCAGCAATTAATTAACAACAAACAGTGAAACCAATTATAAACCCGTTCAATATGTTCGCCAATCGCCAATAACCCATTTATATTGGCCTATAAAATGTCTCTGAAATGGTTCAAAAGTAATTTAAATCGGGTTGGGCACTTAATATATGCAGAGCGATTTAAAAAACATTCAAACTCATCATCGAAACATTTAAAAATTTGTTTTTTTTTACACAAGCGAATTTTTTACTAGTGGAAGATATATCTAGTTTAATTTAATTGAACAAGAGCCGAGCGCGAAGTGTTTTTTCGTGTTCATTCACAGAAAATTACAAAAAAGTATTATAGTAAAATGTTATGATTTAATTTTAAAATAAACTTGGTTGAATTGAGGAAAACTCAATTTTAAGAAATTAAAAAAATATATACAAATATTAATAATAATAAACATACATTTTTTAAAGTAAATTTTCCTTAAATATTTTAAAATTTAATTTAAATAACTGAAATTTACATTATTTACTTTAGCTCTTTTTTTTAAGATTTTTTCTTTGTCGAATTTTAACAGTTGCCGCTCAGCAACAGCCGCCGTTATCAAAAAATCATTTACGATATTCGCTGCTGTTAACAGCAAGAATTCGAATATCGCCAAGTTCCAGCTTGTTACTCTTTGCCAGCACTGTTAAGCTCTCTTATTCAAAGTTCGAAAAAATCAAAGCATAAGCGCTTAACAGTGTGCGGCTGCTGCCTGATAACAGACTGTTATGCTATTAGCTTCAATTTTTGCTATTGCTGTTATGGTATTAAATGCCGCTTTACGATCGAGCTTAGATTTATGAATGAGTGAATGAATGTGTCTATGAGTTGTAAATGAATGTGCAGGTATTTTATTATGCTATATAAATGAAATGTGATTTTATATAGAAATCTATTGCTTTATGTACAAAATGAGAAATATGCCTGTTTAATATAAGTATTTTGAGTATTTTTTCTGATATAAATTTCTTGAAAAAACTTGCATTTAAATTATTTTTTTGTTATTAAAAATTCAATTAAATATGAACAAAAATAATGAAAACAATGTCATTAACAAAATTAAAGGCACTCAACATTACAAACATTCTAAGTAGCTCGTGAAGACTGAGCTCTTTAGCTGCTGCTGCTGTTGCTGCTTCGCACGCTTCGAATTCCAATTAGATTTTCTCTTTGGTGCGAGCAGCAGTTCGAAAATTCGAAATACAAAATCAAAGCAGAGACGCGTTGGCCGCGACGAGTGTGACGATGTTCAAGTCGTGTATCCAGTAGATACGCGAACCTATAACGGTACACATGTTGCACACGGACTCTGCGCTCCAACGTTGAAATGTAGCCCAATGCGTTCGCTCTAGGGTATCCGTTTAAAGCGTATACCAAAACACACACACAAACACAGCCATAGTAACTCACACACACACACACACACACATAGGCAGCGTAGTGTTTTCTTACATCTGAGTGCGTTTGTGTGTGTGTGTGTGTGCGTGCGTGCTTCTGTGAGAGCAGAGTGCGAAAGGTATTTGTGAAACTTCAGTGACTTCTTTCGCTTAACCGAAAGGCAATCAAATTAATGAGCACAATTGATTAATTAATAGTCAACAAATTCATATAAAAATATTGACCCAAACAACAACAAAAGGAAGTGTGTGTGCACCATAATAAATGCCAAATACAATCCAATTTCAAGTTTCACGTTTCCCGTTTCCCGTTTCCAGTTTCAATTTCAATTTCAATTTCGATTTCGGTTTTTCGTGCCGCAATTCAAATTGCATTACCTGGATGCCACATAACGAGGATTACCCAAAATTTAAATATATTAATGAAAACGTAACAAAACTGTGACTAAAATAGCAACAACAACAACAACAACAACAACAACAGCAACAACAATAATAATAAAATGCCGGGCTCGTGCGCCGCGTGCCGGGCTCTGACTTTGAAAAACGCTCCACTTCACACAGCTCGCTCGACGGCTCGACAACTTCGACGCCGGCTTCTGCGGAGGCTAGTTGCTTGCTTGTGTGTGTGTGTGTGTGTGTGTGTGTGTGTGTGTGTTGCTGCTGCCGTGCTTCGACGTCGTCGATAATTGGAATTTACGACTGTGGCATAAAAAGCGGCGCATACAGACACAAGGATAAGCCCAAGCACGGCCCATGAACGTGGCCCTAGCAGCGCCTCCTGCCAGCCAGCCAGCCAGCCGTGTGGCTCGTCAACTGACTCGTCCTGGTTAGCTCCAGCACCAAACTCTGCCCATTTCGACTTCAGACTCGTTGTCACTGCGGGAATTGGTTTAGTGACGCTCACGGCAACGTTGACTCGCTTGGCATTGGTGGCTTATAGCCAGCCGCAGTAGCCACTATTCCAAGCACGGCAAACCTCTGCCAAAACCCCAAACGAAATCCGCTCTACCTCACTTTTTCTTCATTTTTTTTTTTTTCGATAGTAGTGCCGTGTAAATATTTTGCCTGTTTTTTTTGTTGTTGTTGTCGTTGTTCGTCTTCCTTGTTGTTGTTGTTGTTGTTGTTGTTGTAGCTGGCTGTGCAGTTCAATTGGGCTGTCAGAGTCAGGCGCGCTGATTTGTTATGGTAATAGTTGTCAAAACGAGAGAGATTCAAGAGATCTTTAGTGGCACTTGATTACACTTGACAACAACAGCAACAACAACAGTTAAAGCCGTGTATTATTATTATTATATTGTATTGCTCCTGTGATTGTGTAGTGCAAAATGTTATGGCTAAAGCGTGAACGTAAATCTTGGCCAATTAAGTGTGTGCGCTCGTTAAGAAATGTCTCATTAAAGCAGAGAAATACATATACACATGCCTATAGCTCTATAGATACATATATATTGATCTATCTATATTTCTATATTGTCAGACGGCGTGTCGCGCGCGTTTCGATCTTATAAACTGATCAGCAGGTAGTCAACAGAAGAAAAGAAAAACAAAAACAAAACAGTTGAACCATTAAGAGCAGCTAAAATACAATAAAATACAACAAATAAAATTGAATAAGAACAACAACATGGAATATTGAATGAGTTGATATCGAGTATGCACATATATTAAACTGGTGAGTTATCAGTCAGCTAATACAGCTCTTGAAAATTTATGCTCATATCTGCATAATCGCAAATTAAGCTACATAATTAATAAGCCAAAAGGCCCTCAGACGCTGTCAGTTGTTGATAGAGCACCTTAGTATGCCATCAAGTCGAGCTGCCCAGCAGCAGCAGCAGCAGCAGCAGCAGCAGCTCATAAAACCTTAATACAAACGCAACTATATACGCTTGCCTATGTGTATATGTATCTCTGTGTGTTGCCTGTCGGTATCTGTGTCCGTACGTGCCACTGCGTACCGTAAAGTATCAATGTCTGTAATCTTAATTAGCAACACCACAGCGCTGTAGCCGCAGCGCCGGCCACTCAGAGAGCCCAAACATCTTTTAGCATTTTAAAAGCGTCGTTCGTGTATTTTGCTTTTTTTTTTTGTATTTCTTAAATCGAACTTGTGAAGAAAAATGCTTAAACCGGTTATGTATCATATTTTGTCTTGTTTTTTTTTTCTGTGCATTGAAGCTGAAGGTGTTTTTGTTGAAAATGGCCAGCAAATAAACAACGGGCGATTTGAACAAACCGCAGTCAAAGCGACCGACACGCCTGCCTTTATAACCGGCTGTCCCATCAGGCAGTTAACAAACTTAACCGTTCATATATTAAATATGTAAAAGATATACACACATATATATTAATGCATGTGTGTGTTAATGTGTGTGTGTGTGTGTGTTTATATGCTCAAGGAATCTGAGCAAACAAGCAAATGGGCTAACAGGCGCTCCCAGAGGAAAAGCACCTGCGGCTATGACAAAGCTGCAATTGTTGTTTAGAAGGAATACCCTTAACAAAGGTCACTTTGCATGCCATAGAGTGTATGTAACACTTGAGCGGGCATATAGCTGAAGAGCAATTGGAAATGTTTATTTTTTTGATAATTATAGATATTGTTGATAGGAAAAGATTTAAGACAAATTTCAGGCTAACTAACCTTTTTACCTTGTGTATAATGAAATCTTGTATTTATTAGACAAATACATATGTTGATTAATGATATAACTGCTTGACGAAACATCAATTCTACGCCTTCGCCATATCTTTAAGCCCGCCTTTATCATAGTTTTTTCTTTCTTTCAATCCATATAAAACTTTATCAGAGCTACATCTAATGCAATTTAGCCACATATATGACATTTCTGCATTAATATATATTTTTTTTTTGTGTAGCAAAGTTGTGGGCTTTTGTCTATTTGAGACTAGTTTAATCAGTGTTACCATAGATTTCCCTTATCGAAGATTCATTTGAATAGTTATGAATATCTTCAATACATCAAATATGTTAATTAAATATTTATATATATGTATATATATATAATATCCTTATAGTGTATTTGTATACTATATTCTTTATGTGTATCAACAGATAAACAACTCGATCTATTCATCAGGTCTTTTAATTTGAAAACATGCTCAATCAAAATTATCTAAAGTTATTTTGATTATTTATTAGCATATTTATAGCGTTGCCAGAGACATATGTAATAAGCAGCAGAAACAAACAAACATATATATTATATATAGAAAAATATAACTGATTGATGCGAAAAGGTCTTGGGTTTTCGTCTACAATTTACAGTGGCGAGCAAAAGTGTGTGAATGCTCTCAACTTTGGCTATGACGACTTATTAAAAAAAAAAACTATATAAGAAAATCTAGAAATCTGTATTATATATTTATCATGTAGTTAAATCAGTTAATTAATGAAAATGTATTTTTTACATATTAAATAATAGAAACCTATGATAATATGTATGAAAGCCGGTCTGTCTTATTATTTATATTATATAGTAATTAGTAAAAATGAAAATTAATGCCAACTATAGACATATTTGAAGCGTTTTATATACATATATATTCATAAGGCAGCTTGATGCCAAAAGATTTGAGCATTTGTCTATCACGATTTTCAGCTTGAGACAAGCTCAAATCAGCTTTGCATGGAATTAGATATCTAATAAATCATATATCAAATTATTAACAATCTGTTTTTTTTTTACAACATAATTATCTATTAACACATTGCTAACAAATATAGCCAAGTGAAAACAAATCACACTCTTGCTCAATGTCTGCTATATCTAGCTATTTTATAGCTGTTTTAGTAGCTACACAAGTTATTAAAATTCGATATCATTTAATATATAACTAAAGAAATACACAAGAAATTCAAATTCTTTATCATATAATTATAAAGAATAAACTCTCCCTTGATTGTTAGCGTATTCAAACTTCGTCATGCCATTGAAATATACTCAATTGTCTCTCTCATGTTCTTGCTGCTGCTGCTGTTGCTGCTGCTGCTGTTGCTCTTATTAAAGCGTGTGTTTGGCACCTCTGGCTGCGTTTAAAATGCAAATATCTTTTGATCTGCTCTCATGCTGAAAAACAAATTCGCACCTCGCTGCGAGATGTGCCAATGAATGACACGCCCCCCAACCCAACTCACCCCTCACTCACACGCTCCCCCTCCGACACTCACACTCTCCCTGCACACATGTATGTAGATGCGCCGCACTTAAAATGATTTTTTATGGCGGGAAGCGTTTTAATTGCCTTCCATTAGAAAACGCTTAGCACTATTTAAGTTGGCCATTTGCAGGCGAATATTTAATTGTAGTCGAGTGTAAGCGAACTGTGTTCAAATTTACATAAATTCCCTCTACCAGTGCCGTAGCTCCGTAGCCATGGCTACAAATGCAAATAGCAAAGTTCACAAACATTTTCTGATTTGCAAAGAAATGGAAATTGCAAAGTTGTCATTTAAAGTGCTTGAAAAATCACATAGAAATAATTTACGAAAATTGCCAAGATAAATAATTAATAAATCAACGCATATCTATTGTTTTTATGTTTTATTTATTTATTGTTTTTGTTGCGTTTTAGCCTTTGGCTTTTAAGTTCTTTATTTTTTTTATCAACAGATAAAACCTAATGAATTTTCAATGAGCAGGAATTCAAGTTCATTGATACATGTTTTGCATTAGTCAGAACCGGTTGAGTACAAATCGCTGGCATTTGAAATAAATATTCAAGCTCGAAAAGCTGAAAAACTAGCCCAAAGGCCTATTGGTCCCATTGTCCGCGCCGTTGACCAACAACAATAATAACAAACTCAATTCATATTCATAGGCAAATTGTGGTTGCCATACATATATTTACGAGCAGCATTATTTTTATTTATTTATCAGTTTTTTTTTTAAGTTTTTTTTTTGTCTAGCATATCGTAATAATTAATTAAGTTATAATATTAAATGTCCATAAAGGGGCATTATGGCCATAACTTTGAGTGCTTGTGGATATATAATCATGAGCTATGCTTGATTGGCCACGACATCTTCAAAAGTTTGTGAAAAGCGCCATAACTCTTTTGTTTTATCAGCTGAGATCTGAAACCTTATAGAGAGCGCACCACATACTGGTTGTTGTTGTTGTTGTTGTTGGTTCTATGGCCTTTTCCAGAGTGGCTTTTGTGTCACATTCCGCTCAGCAGACAATTTATGGCCAAGAGTAGATGTTGAGATGCTTGGGTGGAGCTAGATTGAGGAAGCGGACCAATCATGCTTTACTTTCTTAAACCCAGTCTAACAAAGTTATATATATATATATATATTCTATATATATGTGTTACTTTTTGTATGAGCTCAGTTCTCAGTTTCTGTGTTGGCTATGCGAACCATGTGCCAAATAAATGACTCTACATTTTTAAAGATATTATGCTGACAGTTGAGCTTGAGCGTTGCAAAGCACCTAGAAATAACAAAGAAACAAAAGCAGCAACAGCAACAGCTAACATTTCACCAATATTTATTGAACGATTGACCACAATCACGTCATGAATTCTGTTCTCATGCCCATGAGCTCATTCATCAAAAGCAAAGATTTATACACAAAAAAATCATAAGTTCATAAGCTTTTGCGTTTGCTTTTGCTTTCGCTTTCGCTTCAGCAAGCAAATAGTCGTAATTGTTGTTGAAGATGAAAAAGAAAGAAAACAAATCTGCAAATTGTAAGCCGAAAAAGGATTTGATTCTGTTCACAAATAGCACGAGACACAAATACCTAAAACTTTGAGCTAGCCGAGCATCAGTCATATAAAATTAAAATTTTCAAACATTTCTCAGCAAATTGTCTAATTGCCGTTAGAGATTTTCACTTTGTATTTAATTTATTGAGCAAAGACTTTATTTTTACTTTTATTTATTTATAATTTGATTGCGGACTCGAAGAGGTATTTCCGTTTTGCCTCGAAGCTTGGGGTTTTTTCTTACGATTGAGTTTAATTGATTCCCTAAGAGATATGTATGAATAGAAATATGTATATATATAATATAATATGTATATATATAATACTGTTTTGTTAAATTCATAATCATAATTAAATTATAAGTTAAAAAGATATTTGTAAAATTCAATTCTCATTTGTTTTTTATTATTTATTTATTTATTATTATTATTTAAATAAAATTTATAAAATAATAGGTGGTTTATTTGTTATTTATGAAATATTTAAAAAATAATAAAATGTTTATTATCATTTGAGTAACATAATTTAATAATAATTTAATAAATAATATGATTTATTTTTTATTGAATATTCATATAAATATTTACATATATATATTATAAGCACTCCAATACTAAAAGAGTAGCGATTAGTTGCGCCGAGCTATAGTATATTTTCTCAATTCAATGAAATAATGCCTTTTAGTAAGGGTCTAAACTCTGTCTCGTTCGAGACAGTTGCATGTAATGCGTGCCCCTCTTGAATGCCTGATTAGCATTCTTAATTTATATATAAATATATCAAGAAATGTATATATACAATAATTCGAATGAAACTACCTAACTAACTAGACATGAGTCTCGGTTTAGCTGTCAGTGCTTCAAATGCTAAAATCAATTATGAATGACTTTTAATTCACGCTCTCTCTCTCTCTCTCTCCTTCTCCCTCTCCCTCTCTCTCTCTCTCTTTCTCTCTCCTTCTCTCTCTCCCTCTCTCTGCCCATCGACTGCTGGCATCAAAGTCTTTCAAGTTAATTGACTTGCAAGCTAAGCAGTTGACGTAGCGCCTGAGAAAATAGGCGAGGGCTGTCAAATCACATAAGACAGAGACTGAGACCTGAAACTGAGTTGCGAAATTTCAGCTTGACAACATTCAGAATTGCAATACTTGTATGGCATGCAACGCTGATTTGTTGGCAGCACAGCTCGCTCCTCTCAAAATCATATTTCAACAAATTATTATAATGATATACATTCAAATTCAGCTGCGCTCTAAGCTCTCTCTGTTGTTGCCCAATTGAGCCAATCGAAGCCGAATTGAGTTATTTCTGTGTCTTCTGCTATGCTTAGCCAACTGAGTCTAGATCTAAATTATGCTCGAAACGTAACCTACGATGAAATTCTCAACTAACAAATGAGTTAAATATTTCAGTAGCATTTCTTAATTAATTCAAAAGGCAGGGCAGTGCTTCATGATTAAATGGCAAAGTTTATTAAATATTCGAAAGATTCTTATCAACAACTTGAAAAGATACTGAATTATAGCCATTGGAAATAATATCGGTGGACACGCATTTGGATATGTGAAAACAGGTTGCACAAAAAGCTAAATCTATATATATATATATGAATATATATGTATAGCAACAATTTGCTCTGAGTTTATAGAATTTCATCAACTACTAAATTACACTCAAGACTCATTGGCTTACAATTGAATTCTCATTGTCAACTGGCGACGACTGTAAGCACAACTTAATATTCCCAAGCAGCTTTGCAATGTCACAGAGCATTCCAAAATTGCTCGTTCAATTACCTGTATCTTAATGTAAATACAATTGGTCAGGTAACTGAATTTGAATGAAAATTTGTGCAAAAGCTACTTCGGCATGCCGAAGACACACATACGAGTCCATATGTATGTAGATTGTATTATCTTGCAGCTTCCTTTATCTTCGGCATTGCCTCAATAATATAATTAATTATATTGAATAGAAATGGCAAAGACTTAACTGTTTAAGCACTTGGTGAATTATGAATGGCATTACATTTCATGCATATGCGCTTTGTCCACAGCCAGAAGCGAGCCGCTCACAGCAGATTGCCCAAGATGGTTAGCAGCTTCACACAGACACTTAATCTCCACTCGAATGCGACTGCAGTGAGCACTTAATGCTTAAATGAATTAATAAGCAAACAGAAAACCAAGCACAAAAATGGATGCAAAGCTCAACAACAATACCAACAACAACAACAACAACCACAACGAACAGGACGATTGCGATTGCCCGCAGGAGCACAAACATCAACAACAGCAACAGCAGCAACAAAAGCTCCATCAAAGCTGTCGGAGATGCCCGCTGCGCAGGAATGAATATATGACAATGCTGCATTTAGTTTTCCGGCTGCTGTTGGCCAGCTGCTGCTGCAGACTGACGGCATGCTCCTATCTGGAGCCGGACGAGCTTATACACGAGCTGGATCGTCCGGTGCCGCTGACATCGGTGCAGGGTGTCCTAAGCAGGCAGGCGATGCTGCCGTGTGATATAACGCCACTAGAGCGGGACGATGCTGTCTATATGGTGCTCTGGTTTCGCGAGGGCGATGGCGAACCCATTTACAAGTGAGAATTGTGTTGGCTAACAACTTGCTGTGTCATTTAAACAACAACGATTTTTTTTTTTGTTCTCGCAGCTTTGATGTGCGTGGTCGTCAATTTGGTCAGGCGCGTCTGTGGTCATCGCCGCTGGCATTTGGAACACGCGCCCACTTTAGCAGCACCTCGCATCCAGCTCAGCTGAAAATCGACAATGTACGCATTGAAGATGAGGGCGTTTATCGTTGTCGTGTGGACTTTCGTAACTCGCCCACTCGTAATCTAAAGATAAACCTAACTGTTATTGTGCCACCGGATAGACCCATTATCTATGAGCCCAACCGACATGACAAGACCAGCAATGTGGAGTCCTTTAACGAGGGCAACGATATTGTTCTGGCCTGCGAAGTTACAGGCGGTAAGGCGTCACACCACCCCACTTACATTTTACCTCTATGCATACAATTATATACATACATATATGTATATATATTTAATTGCCGTAATGGGTTACAGGTCGGCCGCGCCCCAATGTTACCTGGTACTTGGATAACACGGTCATCGATGAGTCATTCGATCAGCGCCCCGATGGCAAAACCATTAACCATTTATCCTATCCCAATATTGGAAGACAGCATCTAAATGCCCGACTTGTGTGCGTTGCCAGCAATACGAATCTGACGCCGCCGAACAACAAGGTCGTCATACTGGATGTTAACTGTGGGTTCAAGCACTCAGCAATTGCTCAACTAGAAGCTCATTCTGCCTCTCTCTCTCTCCCTCTCTTTCCTTTTGCAGTAAAACCCGTTGCCGTGCATATCCTGACCAAGGATCGCTTTGTATCCGCGGATCGCACCTACGACATTGAATGCAAAAGTTCCGGCTCCAAGCCGGCGGCCATAATTACCTGGTGGAAGTCCAATAAGCAGCTGAAGAAACAAACCAAGAACGTAAGTATTTAACATGAGAAAAATAACCATAAACCATCAAAAAATATATGAACAACTAATTATGCACAATAAGGAAAACACGCGCTTTTATCTTGCTGCTGCTTTGTGTAATTCAGTTCAATTATTAATTGAACCATTTACAATATTTTGTAGCAACAACTGAAAATTGCCTCAAATTAGTGACAAAATTTATATCTATCAATATTTCATGCTAAACTTATAGAAGGGTATTTTTCCTTTTAATTCCAAGCATATACATCGCTTATATATATATATATATATGTATATGTATATCATTTAAGTAAATTACTAATTAGCGCAATCGAGCGCTGCCTTCAAGCCACGTACACATAAACAAAGCCGAATTGATTCAAATTACATAGATAAAACGTTGAACATTTTCGGGTACAGTCAGAAAATGAGGGAGCTGCATTAGACTAAATATTGATTTATGAAGAAGCATAAGGTTGAGCATTTAATAAGGCAAATTTAATATGTTTGCGAGGGCCGTTTTATACATTTATGCATTTACAATTTATATGTAAATCTCAAAACTGTATATGTTATTAAATATTTAAATATATAAGAGAGGAAATATATTACAAAATAATTATATAACAAAATAATTAAAAAATTAAAAATATTTTCATTTAAATTCAAATGTTTTTTTTTTTTATATATTATACAGTAATAATTATATTCAAAATTGTTTTAAAGCAAAAATAATTAAATAATTAATATCATTTATTAACTTACATGTAAAGAAAAATATATATAAAAATTATATAAAAAATAATTAATTTAAAAATAATTTGTTAAAATATATTTTTATGTACTTATTTTATATATTTTTTATTTTTATTATTTTTTTATTTATTTATTTATTTTTTATTTTATTTTATTTTATTTATTTTTTTTATTTATTTATTTATTTATTTATTTATATTTTGATTAATATCAAACAATGATATATGATCGTAATATGTAAAAATTATTCCTTTTTATTTAATGTTTAATATTTTTTAATTTCAATGCATTTTATTTTACAATTTCTTAGACCACCCTCGCATATATTTACATATTTAGTATTTGAATAAAAAGTTATTGTAAACATAGACTGAAAAAAAGCAAAAACAAATTCACAAAGCAGAAACAGAGGGATGAATTAAATAAATAAGAACTTAAATTAATATTATTTAAATTTATGGCAAAGACCATTTAAACCAGTCTCGTATATATTTGTAGCTTTGCTATAATTTGACGTAGCTTCTCCATTATAGCTAATTTGATAAACCTATATTAGTAGACTTAACTAATTTAGACTATATTTTATGGTTCAGCACAGATACATAACCAGCTTTCAAGCTATTAGGAATTCATTGATGAAAAAAGCTTAAAACTATTTCGTTAAAGCAGAGACAGAAGTTTATTCAATGACACTGAGTGCTTATCTTGAGCTTATCTCAGATATGCATATTTATCGATACAACTGTTTTAAGATCAAGTTAGATAGTGTAGATAGAATATAGTGTTTCGGAAAATATATAGAATTTTTTAATAAGTTTAGTAGCACGAAATAAGTAAATGGGACAAATACTAAATACTTTATATTTTCCACAAAATACAATATTTCGTTGTATGTTAACTTTTAGTAGTTAGTGTTGAGTTTTTCGCATACTTTACTTTACTTTGCTTACAGACTTGACACAAATTTATTAAGGCTCAAATGAGTTAGAAAATATATAAAATTACCTATGAACGTAAAAGGATGTGGATATAATGATGACTCGTCGTTCTATATCATAATAGTTAGGGTATAAAATCTGTGACTTTTAAAAAGATGAACTGTCATTATTGCTATGGCTTTGAGAATTACCTGCTGATAACTTTATTGTCAAACTTTATTGACTTAACGTTAAGGCTGTAAAGAGAGAGAGAGAGAGAAAAAGGGGGAGAGATAGAGAGAGTTTAATAAATAATGAATAACATTCAGTTCGTTTGGCATTTCATAAGTTCGACAGCAATCAATGAAACAAAATCATTTATGAACGAGTTCTGTTTTGGGATGTTGCTAAAATTTGAATAATTCGTTGCGTTAGTAAATATGTTGTTAGCTCATTATTAATTTATTTTGGGCTATCGGGGCGTTAGAGACCAGCATATCTGCTAGCTGTGTGTGTACTTGTAATTGCAGCTATTTTCATGTAGATTGAGGGTCAGGCTTTAGCCATTCGCCGTTCGGCTTTCGCTTTCTCGTTCGGTTCTCGCCAAACGCTTAACGCTTAACGCTTTTCGCTTTTCGCTTTTCGTGTTTCCTGTTTTCGGTATCTGTTACTGTTTTGGTTGAGCTTTAGCTCTTGCCTCAGCTTTCTTTTTCATTATTCATTTCCTAATGGACTCTGTTTGCGCTTCTTTTTTAGTTTAATGAGCCAGACAATCAATCCCTAAGTATACTGACGTTCACACCCACCCGGGACGACGATGGCAAATATTTAACATGTCGGGCAGAAAATCAATTCATCGAAGGCAGCGCCATCGAGGACAAATGGCGTCTCATTGTGCACTGTAAGTGGCCGGTTAGGTATTTAAGGGGCTAGCTGAAGCTGCCCGAGGTGGCTAAGTGGGCCAGCTACGAATTCTAATTACCATAGATTCCAACTGAGATATGTTTGCATTTCGCAGATCCACCCACCACGATACTGAAGATGGGCTCCTCGTTGAATCCGGATGACATTAAGGAGGGCGACGACGCCTACTTCGAGTGCATTGTACAATCGAATCCGAAGCCCTACAAAATGTCCTGGTTTCATAATGTAAGCTATAATTATAATGTTTGCCATTGATGAAGCGACTCACGCAAACCTTAACCACAACTACAGGGCAAGGAGCTGCAGCACAATATCTCTGTGGGCATCATACTCTCGGATCAATCGCTCGTCCTGCAAAGTGTCTCGCGCGCCTCGGCCGGTGCCTACACCTGTTTGGCTGTCAACTCGGAGGGCAAAGGCCTCAGTAATCCGGTTACATTGCGCATACGCTGTAAGTAAATGGCCAGACAATCTGTGAACTGCGAACTGCGAGCTGGCAGCTGGCAGCTGAGAGGTGGGAGTTGGGAGCTGGGAGCTGGGAGCTACAGTTTTTGGCATTGCCTGTATTCTCATCTATGTAATTTACAATTTAATCCTTGAGCTTGAATGTCTCTTAATGCATTTGGGCACAAGGGGGTTGGGCTGTGGGTGGGGCGGCATTCGCTGCTTCTTTGGCCGCACTCCAATCTGCAACGCAGCCAAAGTTAAAGTGGGCGTAATTGTGGGCGTGGGCGTAACAGGGTGTAAAGTACCGCCGTCTCTTTGAGCCACCCTCCCCCGGTCACGTTAATGACCAAGATTATGGCACAATGAATGCATGGCCTGGCTCTTGGCACTGGCTGCGGGTTTGGCACTGCCAGCGACTTTCTCTCAATGGTTTTGTGTACTTCAAATGAGTATGGAAGCTAACTGCAGCAGCCAAAGACCAAAATTAATTCATAGAAGTTTTAAAGACCTTGCCGGCCATATTTGTGCGGTCTATTTAAGCCACTTTCTGCCAGGACATTAAATATTTCAATAAAATGCTTTAATTATTTATTTCGACCCATAGACGCGCCCATCTGTGCCATCGACCATGAGCAGCTGCTGGGCGCCCTCAAACATGAGACATTGGCACTGAAGTGCGAAGTGGATGCCTCCCCGCCAGCGGACTCATTCCAATGGACCTTCAACTCGTCCGGCGAGCAAACTGAGCTGCCTGCCCGCCTACACACCAGCGAGGTGAGTGAGCTTTTAAATCAACCCACTAATTGCAAGTTATTTTAAGATGATTGCGATACTTAAGATGCTTAAGAGCTTTTCAAAGGAATTTAGTTACTCCAATCCAAACGACACAACGATTTGAGCGTCAATTTGAAAAATATTCTCGCTTTCTCTACTTACAGACGGGCATGTCACGCTTAAATTATACGCCCAGCTCAGATCTGGACTATGGCACCGTCTCCTGCTGGGCCAAGAACTCCATTGGTGTGCAGAAGGGCCCATGTGTATTCCAGATTGTGGCAGCAGGTAAATATATATATATATGCATATATATGTAACTGGCAGCTAATTGGATATTCTATTGGATATTCTATTGCAGGTCGTCCTTTTCCATTGCAAAACTGTACGGTCAGCAATCAGTCGGTGGACTCGCTGCAAGTGGATTGCATTGAGGGCTTCGATGGTGGCTTGCCACAGAGTTTTATGCTCGAATTGGTGGAGCTCAACTCACTGCAATTGGCCCGGAATATAACCATACATGTAAGTTAACTAACTAACTAACTATTGTGCATAGATGCAGTGTGCGTCATCAGCATAGAACTCCTATCATGCTCTCTTTCATATCGAATATTTTCTATATTATACGAGTTATTCTGCCGATTGGACTCTGTTTACTTCTCCGTTAAATAAAGTCAAAGTGAACTGTGTTTAAATTTAGTAACAATTTATAAAAAATTCTTTCAATTAATTATTTTAATTTAATTTAAATTAAGTTTAAGTATAGTAACAAGTTTTAACAAATTATTTGAATTAATTTAAATAATTTTATATTTGCATGAAAGCTAATATCTTTATTAAAAATTCATAAATCATAAAATTTTGCAGCCAGATTTATCAAATTTTTATATACATATACCTCAAAATTAAACAAAAGACAAAATTTTCTTCCAAGCTGAATATCAATTTCAAATTATAAAATAAATCTTTAAAGCAAATCTGTAATATATCTCTGTAATATTTATATATACTAGTGTATAGGTCTGCAATTACATATATAATCTATATCTTCCTTTCATTCTCTCTCTCTCTCTCTCTCTCTCTGCCCCTCTCTCTGCCACACTCTCCCCCACTCAACTACAGCACACACCCGTCACATTCATCATTGAGAATTTGGATCAGGCAGCCACCTATCGCATGATTATATTCGCCGTCAATGTTAAGGGTCGCTCTGAGCCCACCATTATAGACGATATCAACTTTAAGGGCGTGGCAAAGCTTACGGGTCAGTTAACCGAATTGCAATTGAGTTTTAAGGCATCAAGTAGAAGTAGATGCATAATCATAATTTATTACACATTTAGGCAACTCGACGGGGCTTAGTGTGCCGCTCTCGCCATTCCTGGCCGGGCTGACGCTTGTCTGTGGGCTGCTGTTCGCCATATCCTGCATCATATTGGCTGCCATATACAGAAGATTCTCAAATCGGTATGTTTAATGGCGTAGCTTAATGGGCAGCTGCTTTGCCTAATGCACACATTTGAATTGCAGCCGCAACGATAATAATCTGAAGGCCGTAAAGCACACACAATTAGCAATACCGGCTGATTGCCAGCTGGACCCGTTGCATCCCGGACCGCACACAAACGGCCAGAGCCAGGGCCAAAGCCAGAGCCAGAGCCAAAGCCAGAGCCATGGCCAGAGCCAGGGGCAAGGACAAGGGCAGGGACAAGGGCATATGCAAAACGAGCAGTCAAATCACCAGGCACACCACAGTCTCCTTCCAATTAATTGTGATAATCGCAATGCGGCCGAACGTGGCGCGCTGAGCGAAGTGAATGTAGACAGTGGGACGAGAACTTCGCCAAGCGGCCACGGCTTGGCCATGGCCATGGCCGGCGATACACTCCGGTCCACTGCACGCACACGAGCCAATGCACAAATGCTGGGCGATCAGGCTGAAATAGATGACACCGATCCCGATGTTATACCCAATCAGTATGGTAAGTTAATTATCCTGTGCATGGCTTCAAGCACACCCATTCCAAATCGTCCGCATTCCATTCCCAATTGCAATTTAGAAAAACGCCCACTGAAATCACTGGGCGCATCGCCGGGCTTTGCCAGTCCGGCCACACGGCTGATGCCACGCGAATATTGCACTGGACGCGATGCGGAGCTGCTCAAGGGCAATGCCGAGAGCGTCGGGATGATAGCGGGACTGGGCGGCGCGGATGCCAGCACCATTGGCCTCTTGAGCAACTCGGGCAATGAGGTCCTACACTATACGTTCCGGCCAAGTAAACAAATTGTGAGTAGCTGAAATGATTTTTTGATATCTTCTATTTAGTTGTAATGGTTGAAGTCGGCTTCATTACTCACTCTATACCTTCTATACCCTCACTATTTCCCCTCTGCTTTCGTTTACCACAGAGCTATGCTACCCTCAATAAGAAGGGCATAACCACGTGTAGTCCGCCGCTGGGGTCGTTGACATATAACATAAGCACATCGACGCCCTCATCATCATATCATCTAACACCGCAGCCAATGGAGGTCAGTTTGCTCAGTCCGAATAATGCATCGGTGACCTCGTCATTAAGCGAATATCGTTTTCGGCCCGAGGTCGTTACCACTTCGAATCGCATACAGGAAAGTTGTATATAAGCTTCACATATGCATTTAAGCAACATATCTGCATACAATAATTACTCTATACTCTATACTAGATCAATGTAGTTGCGTGTGAGTGTGCGTGAGTGTAAAAACAAAAAAAAAAACTAAAAAAAGAAACAGTATACTCGTTTTCCCTTTGGAAACAGAGTATAAAAATGGTAAAGAAATGCAAACTGTATTAATACTTGAATATCGTAATAGCAGCTGAACATATATATATATATATACTTATATGGATATACACTATATATAGATATATGTATATGGATGTATACTTATTCGCATGGTTTGAGGCAAGACTTCTTTAACTTTTAAGCATTTCTGTGTAATTGTTGCATTATCAACTTAAGTAACATTGCCAAAAGTGTAACCGCAATTACACTCGTTTTGTAAATACTAAACTCGTTGTCATTTGTTGTAATCGAGTCTAATACTCTTAACGGTAACGCTGAACAACAATTACTGTCTGTTGTATGATTATTGATTTATTTACTACCAGCCCACACTTTCGATGCAATCCATACATATTCACATACACTCTTTACATACCTTACCAACATATCCTCCAGGATACAGAGAAGCAGAGAAACTGCCCATCATATCTAACGTTCTTTCGCTTTAATCAAAATACTGCTTATTCCCGAAACGTGTTAAGTGTTAAGACTACCAATAAATGATAGAACAAACATAAACAAAAAAAAACCTTCCATAAGTAAATAAACAAATGAAGAAAAACCTAATAATTTATGCCCTGTTATCACGTTTATCTAAACAGGAACTGCACTCTGCCAGACCCAACAGAGTTCTGCGGGAGTCACATTTCTGAGAAATCATATACAAACATATAACATAACATATCTATATATAATACATATATCATGTGTACAAAAGTATGTCCCGATTTCTCCAAAAGTCTATGAAAAGTATTACCTATTGATTTTCTTCTAATTTTAATTCGGGTTTAACTCTCGTTAAGTATGTATTTATACCACATAGGAATATCTAGCTATAAGGCTTGTATATATACATATATATATTTTATTTAGTTTTGTGTAACGAATAACGATAAAAAGTCTTCATACAGCATGAACGTTTTCCCGGAATTTAATTGTGTAATGCCTAAATCGCAACGATAATGTTGAATTATTTGTAAATAAATGTAATTCTATTATGATATATTGTTTACGATGCTGTTGCATAAATAGTTTTAAATCATATGGAAAGGCTATCCAAAACTAGACAAAATTAAGCGCAAAGTATTAAGATAGAAAACAGATATACTAAATATACATATATATACATAAATGTGTGTATATATATATTTAAATGCTAAATGTGTCCTCAGCTAAATCTGCATTGAGTAATTAATTAATTTATTAATGAATTGACATATACAGACTTCCTAAATAAACACATATATATATATTTATATATACATATGCATACAATATATATATATATATATTTGTGTATATGTATGTGTGTATGTATATGCATAGAGTCTTCGTATTCGAAGATGAAAAATCACTGTTGGCGACACAGTTTAGCTAATTAGTAATTATATGTATGTGTGTGTGCGTGTTTTAGACAATTTCTGCCCAAGAAATATATGTAAATTTTAAGCTGAAAGCAAAAAATAAAAAAAAAAAAACGGCGAAAATTAGTATAATTTGTCAGCAAAATAGTATTTATAACTATTCAAGAAAAATACTATTAAATCAATTAAAAAAATAATAAAATGATAAAGAAAAAAAAATAAAATCACATCTCAATTATTGCTGTTGGAAAACTCGTCGCTTTGATAAGCACTTGGGCAGCAGGAGGCATTGCGGACACAACCCTAACTCCTGCGGCACTAGTACTTAGGAAAGCAATACGGTTTTTTTCTTTTTTTTTTTTTGGTCACAAATTCAAGGTAAGTACCACATACTTGTCACAATGGCTTGAAGCCTCTTTTGTGAACGACCTCGTCGCTTTTAATCCTGCTGCAGCGCTTCAGCCTTAATCCGCTTGCACTTGAAGCAAGTTCTTCACTTGTAATCCTGCAGCAGTTGGCAAAAGCTCTTTAGCTTTTAACCTGCTTGTAAAGAGTGCAAGCTTAATTTCTCTACGAATCTCGAGTTCATCAGTTTTAATGCAGTTGAACTAACAACGAGTTACATGCCTCCAATTCTTCAGCTATTATAATGATTGAAGTTTCTGTTGAAGTTTTTTCAGGTAAACTGGGGATGAAAAGATATAGATATATTATGAAGCGCACGAGATATATATTTGTAATCATGTCGAATTTATTGTGACATCCTGACGAAAGAGAAAGACAGAAAGAGGAGACAGCACAACATATACCTTTAATCCAGCTTGTTTCAGCGACTCAGTTCTATTTTTACTGTACGTAGAGTGACTTCTTTACCTTCTAATATAAGAGGGAGAGAGAGAGAGAGAAAGAGAGAGAGAAACAGAGAGAGATACAGATCCGCCTGGGTTCAGAGCTTACTCTTCAGTTTTATTCCTGCTGCATTTAGAGCCACTTCTTCACATTTAATCGGGTATTTCATGAGACTTCGTTAATTTAAGTGCTGCTACAAAGAGAAAGAACGCGAGTGAGAGAGAGATGGAGAGAGAGAGAGCAAATATAATATTATCCTGATAGTTTTGTAAGCAGCACTTCAGCATTAATTCTTTTGAAATCAGAGCTAGTTCCACGTACCACTGCAGAGAGAGAGAGAGAGAGAGAGAGAGAGAAAGGGATAACTGCTGTGTATATGTTATCCTACTAATAATGAGGGCGAGCTCTTCAGTTTTAATCCTTTCCAATTAGCAAAAAAAAATCCCTTTCATTATTTCGAGCGCATTGTACAACTCAGCAAAAACTATTCATAATTTCAGCTTTAATCTTGTTCCTGTCGTCAATTCTACGCCTTCTGCCTGCTTATAGCGACTTCTTCAAGCTTTTATCCTGCTGCACTTAACTCTTAGTCTCAAATTGCAGCAAAAGCGAGCTTTAATCTCTCTTCTACTCAGTTTAGGCGACTTCTTCAAATTTCAATTGATTTGAAATTTAAATTTAACTCTGCAGCAAATGATATAACAATTACATTTGCCAGTATGCTCCATATATGTATGTATGTACATGTATTTGTGTGTATTTTACATACCACATGGCATCACACATCAAACATTTGTGCGGCATTTGCCCCCAGCCCCCTGACTGCTGGAGACAGTGCGGCATATGCCTTCAGAATATTAATGTGTTTTGAACTATGCACTTTATAATTTATATAGTTGAATGCTGATATATATATATATCTATCTATATATATATATACATATATAACCTATACGCAGCTGAGTCAGAAATCTACTTGGATATATCAAGTCTTGTTTGCAACCCCCAAAAAAGAAAGAAAAAAAAAACGAAAATGAATGAAATATTGAAACAATTGTGGCATATAGCTTCTCTGCGCTCACACGCTAGCTGCTGCTAGCGCGCTGTCTCTCTCTTGCTCTGTCGCTCTCTCGCTCTCTCAGTCACTCTCTGTTCATCTGTCTGTTGCTGTGTATCATTACAAGTCATATATGGCATATTGCTATGGCTAGTAACCTCTTGCACATAATACATAAGTTTATTAAATTTAAATTGGCTTAATTGACCCTCATTCGTTTTCCGTTGCGCCGCTCAATGCGCTTCAGCCCAGACAACAGCGAAATCAACAACAACAACAACAACAACAACAAAGACTACGTTGATTCTGGATCTGTTCAGTCTCTGTATATAAGTGTGTGTATGTATGTCGCTTGTTTGCCTCCATTGTGGAGCATTCAAAGTCAATTGAATTTAAACGAATAAAAACTACACACAATATGTAGCAGGAATCTTATTGTTGCTCATGTTGTTGTTGCTGCCACTTGCCTCCATTTGATTGAGTTTGCTGCTGTTTGTATCTGCATCAAGTACTAAAGCTTGTCCAAAAATATGCAACAATTTGTCGGCTGTGTAGTGTGCAAGATGCAACAAATAACAACTACAACAAATTTAAATAACCAACTACATGAATGCAAATACATTTCATTTTCATTTTCATTTTCATTTTCAAGTGAACAACATAGATTAACAATACGTATAAGTATCAATTGATAGCACTTCACATATGACTAACACAATTTCCTGTGCAGCTCTGACTGCAGTATTCATGTTTATGAAATGATTAAGAACGAGTAGTGCTTGTGAAAATACCCTGTAAATGTGGTTTAAGAGGGAAGTGTGTGCTTAGCTAATGAGAGACTTCAAAGGAGTAAATAACTTTCGAGCTATAGTACAAGTTGAGCCAACTGGTTACAAAAATATTTGATATATAAAAGAAATTTAGATTTATATAAATATATTAAATTATTTACGAGAGTAAAATTTGTTCTATATTGAATTGAACAAACTTACTTTTACTTTGACTTTTTTTATTGATCAATATTAAATTGGCTTTTGGTGTTAATAAACTTGATAAATATTGACTTTTATGAGGATTTTAAAGAAATTTCTATAAAAAAAAAGAGAGTGTAAAAAAGAGAAAAATAATTGATAATCATAAATATATCAAATTCAGTTTTCCGGTATATTACAGCCTTTAAATAGAAAAAAAGTATATCGATATACATATACATGACTCATGATATAAATATAAAGCTAAGCTTGCCTAAAGTTCTAGCTAGTTCAAACCGAAATTCAATAAACATTCTTATATGCTTTCAACTATAATAATTACTTTTAAACATTTACAGAGTATGCGCATGCCATGCCAGTCGCTTTCAACATTTCTTTTGCAAACAACACTTGATTTTCATTTGTCTCCTAACAAGATTTTCTACTTTGGCTCAACTTTCAATTCTGATTAAGCAAATCTTAATATTTCGACTTCATTTTCAGCCAAGAGCTTGCTTTTACATCTTGGAATATTAATTTATATTTAATTAGATGTAGTTGCTCTCAACACACACACACACACACACAAGCCTATCACAAGTTAGTTTTATGCTCAGCTCAAACCATTTTCTAGCCGCTTCGCACACTACACAATACAGCAGAACTTTTGCTCCAAGTGCCGTCCCACTGAGTGCTGAACAGAGCCACCCGCTGCTATTTGAGAACTGCACGGGGGTCTCAGCACAGCTTTGCTTCCAAGTGTTGTCGGCGACAAAGCGACATCGCTGGCGATTGTGATTATCGCGCCTTTTGCGGGGTCTTAACCTCGCACGGAGAATTGACCAGTCGTAGGAGCAGCAACTGCTCGTGGCTCTGTCTGTCTTCAATACATTATATACATGTATATAACTGTATATATATATGAAATTATATATAGATGTGCTAGCACAGTTTAATATTTATTTTCAATGTAATATATTTTTTTTCTCTGGTTGGGCACGATCCATGCTCGAGTCTTGTAACGCGCGAGACCGAGAGAACGTTGTCGCTCGAGTGCGATTCTTCAACTGATTTGTGCAGCGATCGCTCGGACAGTCATTGGATTTTTGAAAATAACCATCAATTTATTACCGAGCCGCGATCTACTCTGTGTGCGTGTGTGTGTGTATGTGTGTCCGACACGCCGCCCTCATATACATGCATACATAGCAATGTATGTGATGATGTAGTACATCAACTTCAATTCCGCAACAGTAGGAAGAACGAACGACCCGCCCAGCGCACAGCCACAGTTGATTATTAACTAAGCCCGGCAAATGTCCCGCATTTATAGATGTAGTCGAAATAGCAGCCCCCTCTTTTCATATGAGATTATTTTATCTCAATGCAGCTTGTTACAGTTTATTTTTTCAATCTTAAATCGCCATCATTGCCGGCTTTTCACACACACACACACACACACACACGAGCAGAGATTCTGACAGAAATACAGATTTAGAATCAGATTGCCTTCCATATAATAGATTAGACTGAGCCCAAGTGCGAAATCCCCCATATATATATATTTGTATGTCTGTATATATGTCAAATTCATAAATTATATTGCTTGAAGCATTTGGTCAATTGCTAAACAGCTGCTGGGCGTGTGCATTCTATTGGATTTGATGCACTTTGGCAAAGGGCAACATGAGGGTCAATCGGAAACACCCGAAAATGTGTGAGGGTCACTTTAATACTATAAAAATATAGAAATAGTAAATGAAACCACAAAATAATGTAATTCAATTAATTGAGTTAAGTAAAAGAAATTGAATATAAGAAAATTCAAATAATATGATGCAACAAATTAAATGAAAATTTTTATTTAAAATACTTTTATATACAAAATTAATTAATTAAAGTAGATATAATTTATTATTATACATTTTTAAGTTTTCAGGAATTTAAATAAAACGCAAATACGACAAAAATTAAAGAGAAAGAAACCAACATTAAAAAATAAAATAAAATAAAATAAAAAAGCAAAATAAAAACATAGTTAGAAATTATTTTAAAAATAATATAAAAAACAAAAATAAAAAAAAAATAAAAAAAAATATATATATATATATATATATAATATTTTTTTTAATGAATATTATATTATTTAAGAATTAAAAGGCCAACTTTAACTTTTTTTTTTAATATATAATAATAATAAACAACAAAAATATATTATATTAAAAAACATTTTGGGATATACATTTTTCAAATTATAATAAAATTTCTTTTAAATATTTGAAGTATACATTTTGCAAATTATAATATAATATAATTTTTTTAATTTTTTTAGTTTAGGTATACATTTTTCAAAATATTTTATAAATAAAAAAAAAAATTTAGCATTGACATTTTTCAAATTGTAACAAATTGTAAATAATTTAGCTTATAAAAAAACGAATCCCAAAATTGTTGTATATGGTTTTATAAAAAATAAAATAAAATGATGTTTAATGAAAGTAATTTTATTCAAAATAATATTTAATTTCATATTTGTGTATAATAAAAAATGCATAGACCACAATGTAATTTTAAAATTTATTGAAAATTATAAAATACAAAGTCTATTGCAATTCTTAATAACCTCAAATGTGCACTTATTTTTAAATTAAATTATATAAAAAGAAATTATGATTGAGTTGCCCCATCTATTGTGAATAGACTTGATTTGTATATATGTATGTATGTGTGTATAATAACTAACTAATTTACATAATTGTATATATTTATATGACGTCTCTGTGTGCGTGCGTGTGTGTGTGTCCCGAAAAACGAACTAAACTTATGACAGCCAGTATTCACATGCATTTGCCTTAGTTGACTGAGGAATTTCAATTAATTCAATTGAAACTTGGATGGCGCAAGTACGTAAATAAGTAAGTAAGTAAGTGACATAGTGGGGGGGGCCGTGTCGGTGCCGCTGCCAGATCGACCGGAGCGGCATTAATTTGGTCAGCGTCTCTCTAGTTGCTCTAGTGTGAATGTGAATTTAAGATTCAGTATATGCATTATACAAGATGTGGCTTCCTTATTACGGCGCATACATGATTTAATAGGCACACACATAGAGATGGAGGCACGTAAGCGATTGTGAAACTCAGGACAGCAGCAAGTCATATTAAATAGCTCTTATGGCTGATGCCCTGCTCTCTGCCCCTGCTCTGTGCCCCTGCTCTCTGCTCTCTGCTCGAACACCCACGCATAGAGACATAGGCATCGAAGTCAACAAATGCGAGAGAGTTTTAAACGTGGCGCTCTCACCGCAAAACCTATAAAAAGGAACGACTTTGGCTAAACCCTTGCCCGGTTAGCATAGAATCCACTCATTTCAGTACTACATCGATTTTCGCATACATTGTTTGTTGACGACAAGGGCCTGCCCTAGAGAAGGATACATTGTGCGTGTGTGTGTGTGTGTGGGATGGGGGGAGTCGGGGTTTGGGGCCACACACAAAGATTAAGGTGAAATCCACAAATTTGGCGCAAATGAATTTTCTTTTTATGTTTTTTACACATCTTAAATTTTTTATTATTATGCCATCCTTTGTTGTACATTTTCGATCCTCATTCTATTACACTTAGGTTTCGGTTTCAGTTTTTGCCCCTCCCCGACCCATGACCGCTGCCACGCCCTGCCGCCCTGCCGCCCTGCCACCCTGTCGCCCCACAACCCTGTCACGGTCTCCGTTTCGCCTTTTGCCAGCCATGTATGCGAATTGGAGAAATTTGCGTGCGTGTTTTGAATGAGAATTTGTTGCATATTCGCCTGCCTGCCTGGTTGCCCTTTTCATTCCACACATATATATTTTTTTTTTTTACTTCTTTATTTTCTTCTTTTTTTGGCCAAATGGAAAAAATAGACGTGCTCAATAGGAGGCAGAAGTCGCCAGCTGTGTAGGTGGTGGCAGGCGCAGCACACTCGCTCGCGTCTATCTGCAGTTATAGGTTGTAGTAAATACATACGTATGGATATGTATGTAAAAATGAGAGTGTGAGAGAGTGAGTGAGAGGGAGAGAGGGGGGGAGGGCAAAAACAAAATAATAAAAGCAGCAAATTCCCCTGTTGCGTATGAATTTTTTGGCTTCTCCAGTGAAGTAGAAAACATTTTCGCTTTGGGTAAATGTGATTTATATTGATTGTAATCGTGGGAGTGGGCAACCACCTAACTACTACAATGCGCGTCGAGTATCAGAGAGCATCAGACAAACGGCAATGGGTACGACACGACGATGCCACGGCTTTAGCTATCCAAAAAGCTACGTGAACTCAAAAACCAATTTGTACTTGATAGATTGAATGGTATAAATACATATACTACATATGTGTTTATCTCCCTCTGTGTATGTGTGTGTGTGTGTATATGTAAATATGACCATCGAGTGTGCATTCTATAAGAGCACTTATTAAGATATATTATTATTTTCATTCAGGCTTACGGTTCTAATGTGGCTTAGTCAAAGCTCTGTTCGGCTGTCTATCGGTTTTTTCTTTTTTTTTTTTTTGGAAAAAATTTAAAAAAAAAAACTGTGTATATGCACTTGGGAGTCCTTGATAGATGAGCTGTCTAAGTGCTTCAGCCATTGAGGCTATTGAACGGAAATTCGAGAGCGAACAACTGACCTAATTGCAAATATTATTAAGCAAATATATGCTATATAATTATGTTAATTTTTTTTATAAATATGTGTGGCAATTTTAATTGCATATTTATAAATTTTTTTTAATTAATTAAAAATTGTTATTTTTTCCTTTTTAATTACTTTATTTATATTTAAATTGACCCATTTCAGCGTGTTTCACTTCGAACTGTGACTTCCTGTGATTACTTTAAGATCTCATTTCATTTTTGTGCTTTTAAATTTTGTTCACAATTTTATTTTAATTGTACTAGAAACATTTAAGACTGACCTGACGACCTTTTTCAAAGGCAGGCTTGCGACTCACATAGACAGTCATAGAGCAATCAGTTCAAGTACTAGATGCTTATTCTTACAATTTTCCTTCTCAAGTTTTTGTTCGTTTTATAAACGGCTTTTTCCACTTTGCTCACAGAGTGAAAAGCGTATATTAACTATTATGTTAGCCTACCACGTGTCCTTCTCCAAGTCCGTGTATAGAAAAACACACAAAGTCTTTTATTTTCTTTTCAATTCAGAGACTTTAAACTTTGTCTTTGTTTTATGAATTCAAGGGGCATACGAAGAGCCTACGCCTACTGGGCTGGGGCAAATCAAGTTTGACTGTATTTTGTACAACATAAACGCCTTCATTTAGACAATACATATTGCTCGAGCAAACATATCAATATCTATCGATAGCAATATCAATATCAATATCAATTATTGCCTCAGCCCATTGCAGTCGTGACACTCTGTGACAATTTTCTATTTGATAATTGAGTTATTGTTAACCTTCTCAGAAGACTAACAATGAATTTTAAATTGTTTATTGTTTTCCATGAATATAGTAGTTAGCATGCATTGCAAATGGAAAAATTCGAAAGTTCAGAAGAACTGTATCAATCAATGTCTTGGAGCTTCGATCGCCTATTAGCATTTTCTGCAGTTGAATGAAATGTGGTAAAAATAAATTAAATTTAAATACATTTTGTACATGAAATATAATAAAATGGCTGAAAAAATTAATTAAATCTATATAAATGTTTAAATGAAAATGTTATGAAATGGTCGGAAAAAATACTAAATAAAATCATAAATAAATAACAAAAAAATAAATGTGTTAAATTGTAGTGATTTCCTTCGACACTTTTAACATAATTGAATTGATTTACAAAATATGTGTTTTTTTTATTATACATTCAATTATATTTCTTTAAACTGTTTTTTTTTTTTTTCTTAATTAATTATATTTATTATACAATCATTTTTTTGTTTTAATTTCTTGCCAGATATAGTATTTCATTTACTGTTATGTAGATAAAAGCCAACTTTTTTATATACAAAATGTATTATTATTCATTAAATAAAATATACTCAAATTAGTGTCAATTAAAACAGAAAAATACAAATTTGAGTTTACAAATTTAAAATTTGTTGTTCAATCATTCGAAAATACTATAACATATAGAAAAAAAAGTTTATTAAATAGTATTTTCATGTTTACTTCAAAGATTCGTCCAATTAGACTGTGCTAATTAGTCCAATTAATTAGACAGCTAACCAATTCAATATACATGTAATATTATTTCGCTTTCATGGCAATAAATTAAGTTCAAATTGAAATTTCTAAATTGACAATTTCATCTCACAGACGCTTCAATAGGAAATATTTGCCTTTAGTTTAGTTAGTTGCGTGCAAGTTATTTTGTAATAAACTCAGAGCAAATGCCAGACGTACTTTGGCTCTGTCACAGGGCAGCCTCACTACTCCCAACGATCCAGCTACCAGCTTACTTTGACGTCCAGCCCAAATGCAATTAACGTCTTTTAGTTGAGAGGAAAAAGTGGGCACTTTACACCGACAAAACACCTACTGAATGGAAACTGTGTAAGTGTGTGTGTGTGTGTGTGCTGCATATGCAGGCGTTCGTCGCGCTGAAAGAGCCCTATTAATGCAGCCCGCACATAAGAACAACAACGTAGATGCATTACGCATGGCACGGTACGGCACGGCATAGCCTGCCCTGCCCTGCCATGCCCTGCCCTGACAGCTACCCCATACGACATGCTCTATGCTGCAGCATTCGGCTGTTTGCCATCTCCCTCCCTCGCTATACATGCATCGCTCAACAGTCTGCCTCCCTCACTCACCCTCCCTCCTTCCCTCTCTCTCTCTCTCTCTCAGCATCGCCCGCTCTTAGCTGCGAGTTACGTTCGTGGCTGAATGGTTTGAGTGGCATTTGGCTTTGGGCTGCCACGAATTTGACTTTGTGTGACGCATTAGATGAGTAGCTAGCGAGCCGGGCTTGGCATTTCGTGTCAAGGACTTGGACTCCAATTTTTTTTCTTTCAATTTAATATTTTTTGCTGCTTCTTCTTCATATATATTTTTTTTTGTTTAATTTTAATTAGGTTGCAACACGGTTTGTACGTGCTAAAAATCACATATCTGGCTTCTAGACGAAAGGAAAAGCAGCACTGCAATGGCAGCGTCTAATTACCTCAGCCTTTATCGCCAAAGGTTAACATCAAACCCCAAACCCATGCGCTCCTATACACATAAATCACACACACACCGAAAGAGAGAGAGAGAGGGAGTGGGAGTGGGAGTGGGAGTGAGAGAGTGTGTGATTCTGCTGCGAGCTTCTCGTTCTTTGTGGGCAATTTGTCAAATGTTGAACTTCAGCCCAAACCATTCGACGTGCGCCGTGATTAACATAAAACGCAACCACAGTGGTTTGCTACCAATGTCTAGCTGCAAACTTTGTTAATAATGCTTCTCGGAATCGAGCATCAATCTGTGCACCTGTCCGCTAGCTCTCCCCGACCCGGCCCGGCACGGCCCGGACTTCACTCGGCTATATATACATATATATATAACAGTCAGAGTGCGTTAAATATGACATATGCTTTGACTTGTGCCCGCCAGATAAAACTGTCTGAAAGCAAATAATTCTGTTGCGGCAGACCGAGTCGAGCCGAGTCGAGCCGGCAAGCGATAGGCTTTGCTCGGTTTACTTAAGGATCTGGTTAGCTGATTTTATTATGAAGCACATCATTCAACCAGTGGAACTCCTTTGGCCCAGCCAGCAACAAATTTCTTTTCATCCGCACACATGTAGAGACAAAACAAGAACAAGAACAAGAAGAACAAAATACAAATAAATAAATAAAATAAATAAATGCGTGTGTTAGCTGACTGCCTGCATGGCTACAACTCACTCGCCTTCTCCTGCTCCTGCTGCTGCTTGTGCGACTTTTTGCCTGCGCCTGGCAAAGCCGAGCTACTTATGCAAATAAATGTGGGGTGTGCGAATGGGCGTGGCCTTTGGTGGGCGTGTGCCAAGCCATGGGGCCGGGTGTTTTGACACAGCCTGACGACGTTCGCCCGCCCGCGTGTCCGTCCATCCGTCCGTTCGGTTGCTGTGAAGCATATGGAAATACGATATTGTTAATTAATTTAAGCTTTTATTGCTATTCTTGGCTTCCAGTTGGCAATTTGTGCTGAGCGGACAGCAGCATATGCATGTGGCCCATATCAAAACGGGGCTCAGGTCAGAGTTCACATGTAAAAATATAGTTGAATCAAATGGGTTAGACTTGGAGACTGGGTGGATAGGCTTTCAATGGGTTTTCGATTTCAAATTTATAGTTTTAACAGTTTACGTCTTCTTTTTTTTTAGGTTTAGTAACTTTTAAAAACTAATACACTTGTTGAATGCTGAATTTATTCTATAAACAACATACTTATTTTCTTAAAAAAAAAAAAAAAGACGAACTTATTTAATAAATATATTCAAGGAATATATCATTAAATGTCCTTATTCTAACGATATTTATCGTACAAAATATAATTTCCTTTATTTCGAACAAAAGTACTTAAAATATGTCTTTCAAAAATTTTCAAATTCAAATTTAAATCAAGCCAGCGTTGCCAGCTAGTATTTTTATATATACTTCCCTTACTTTGAAGTAAAAGTATTTTAAATATACCTGACAAATTTTTAAATTTAAATTTGAATTAAGCAAGCGTTGCCAGCTAGCATTTTTATGTGCTGCCAGATTACTTAAAGTTGGCCATTGTTATGTACACAAACAAAAGCTAAGAAGCATGAACTCAAATAAATATCGTAAGGAAATTGAATACAGGTTTCTTAATATACACAAGGGTTGAAGTCCAAGCTAAATTAGCACAAAAGGACTTACGATACAAGTGGAGACATTAGTGTTATCTACTGTAATATCGTAAGAACTAAAATAGGCATAATGATTCGATATTTTAAAGGTTGATGTCCGAGCTCAATTAGTACAGAGCCTTCGTCAAATGTTACAAAACTAATTATAATTTGAAAACATATTATTTAGATTTTTATTTAAACTTTTGAATGCCCGTTGGCAATGTCGTACAGTGGTGCTGATACATTTGCAATAGGAAGATCGTATCGTCCACTGTCAGTTCGGCCTTGGACAGGGTTTTGATGCGATTTTTTACTTTATTTAGAATTTCACATTCGGGCGGCGTAAACGTCTCCACAATCTAAAATTAAAAATTACAATAGATGAATAAACTGATACAGAAATGAATGAAAATCATATGAAGGAGTCAGCTGATTACCTCTGCAATATATTCGTCTGATTCGCCACGCTCCTTCATTGTCTCCACAATGCTATCCAGCCTCTGCGATTTCTCAATTAATCCTTTGTGCTCGCTCTTCTCATAGTTCGAACGCCTTATCGTATTGTACAAGGACTTGAAGCAATTGTCCAGCAACATGCGCACAGTCTGCAATGAATAGAGATAATATATTGCTACACTAGAATGTGAGTGCGATTGCCTACATCCTTCTCTTTGATTTGGAATAGATAGAAAGCTTTGGCCGGGCCATTGCCTCCTCCGCCGGGCTTCTTGATAACTTTAACGTGTATGAACTGCTCCTGGAACAGATTATATGCTAGCGACTTGGCCTCCTTTGCTGGTATCATAGCCTCCTTTTGCAAATCCTCCTGTTCGATGTATTTCTTAAAGCGTATCACACGAAATATGCGCGCCGCCTTCGAACCAAAGCGTTCGGTTATGACAGCCTCCACACAGGCAAAGGCCAATGATTCGAACGACTTCTCCATGTCCACCAGATACTGGCCGCCGCCCATGTCACCCACTTTGCGCAGAAAGCCAAGTGAATCGTCCACTGAAAAGAATTTGGCTTAATTATAATGAAATATTCAAATGAATCAAGATTTCTTTACCTATCAGCAATATATATTGATCCAAATACTTAATCAACTCCAGATTATTTGATTTACGCTCAATCTCTTGTTTTATCTCCAGAAAGGTGATTAAATTTGAAGCTTTCTGTAAGTATTAAATGATTATAAAAATTATTAAAGGATTATCTTCAAAAGAATCAAAACTAACCCTCTGCCAGGGATCGGTGGTATTATAGATGAGGTTCAGAATATAATTAAAGCATTCAGCTGCATTTTCGCCCAACTTTCGCTCAATGGCTAGCTTCATGATGTCATCGCGGAACTCTTGATGGAACCGATCATAGTTAAGGCTCCACACGAGTGAGCTATCCAAGGCCTTTGCAAGAGTCGCTTCGCCTCTTTGTATCTGCGCCAGCAGATGCAGATCTATGTTGGGCAGCATAAAGAAGTCGCATTCGTTTCTCTGGAACTTGGGCACAGCCTCATCCTGATCATCGGCTGGCACTAAATCGGGTATTTTAATGATATAATGATCAGATATCATTTTTAGAAATGTATCCTTATAAGATTCGGCGTTCTCAGCCTTGTTTTCCCCATCAGATAAACATTTCAGCAGCAGAGCGGTGGCCGATTCCGAGCCCGAATTGAGCAGCTCTTCCGCTATTGAAGCACCCACACTGCCATACTTGGTCTGTACGAGATGTATGTAACTAAAATAGAAGACTTCTTCAATTATATATACTTCCTATCATAAACTTCTATTTAACTGACCGGGAGTAACGTAGTAGGCATATCACATTTTCGCGTCGCAGAGAATACTCGGCCAGAAATGGATTGTGCTTGGCGGGTTCAAAACTGACCAGCCGGAATTTGATGAGCACCGCCAGAGCGAGCACCACTTCCTTTCGAGAGAAATTCGAGCTGCTCACAATTTGCGACAATGTGCGCGTGGTGGCTGAGAAGAGGCAGTCCGCCACAGATTGCACCACTTTGCCGAAGCATTGCTCGAGCAGAGACGAGCACAGGTGTGCATAGTCAGCTGACATATTTATTCTGTGCAACAAGTTCAAGTAGCTCTTATTAAATGCCAACAATCAAAATATAAACAAACTAACCGACCACATTGAACACGAGCTGTCAAATAACATATCGATAACTTGATATATCAGTGTTGTAAAGCAATGTTAAAATTGTACCACAAATGGTACATAGCTATATGTATGCAAATAACATTTTTACAAATATGTGATCTTCTAAATTGACATTATGCTCTTATTAAATTTTACTTTCAATAAGTTATTAAATTTAACAGTATCACATTTAGGGTACATTTAGAGTCCACGATAGCAAATGTACTACATGTTGTTGTCATCGCTGTAAGTACCTATCATAGAAGAGCTATCGATAGTTAAAAAAAACATTGCGCAGCAAAATATTTACTAAAAATATTCATCTAGTGGGGCTTTTGTGCCAACTAATTCGACTGCCTGATAAATTGTCCATGCAGCGGAAAACCTCTTTAAAATCCATGGGTAAACAAGCGTGCGGCCGTTATCAACAATACGCACGACCATTCATAATAGTGTCTAACGCTTCTGATTTTTACATGGAACTGGAAATAGAAGAGCTAGAGCGAACACCTTATTAGACAAGAAAAAGCACCGAAATTACAGGTTAGAATTTGCATTAGATAAGATAGGAGGTAATTACTACTAACCGCATTTCACCACAGATAACGCAATGTCGGAAACGTCCGAGCCGGAGGATTCTTCCGGTTACCAAAGCCGTGAGCTCGATGAATTCCGTGTGAACTGGCAGCGCGAACTTCATGGCCATGGACAAACCGAATCCTCGCAGGTTAACGAACAGCCAACCGGCGTTCGTGACATTGAAGCACAAGCCAGGGCTGAGACCCTCTACCGGACAGCCGTGGAGCTGGAGCAGCGAGGCAAGGTTTACGATGCTCTAGCATATTACCGCAAAGCCACCCAAATAGTACCTGATATTGAGTTTAAGTTCTACGAGCAGCAGAAACTGATAGTCGATGCCAACAAAAAATATCATAATCTACCCGGGGATTTTGCTAAGCAACTAGACTTGACGGATGCGGAGGCTAAAGAAGATATGGAGCCCATTGATGGATTGTACGAAAAGTTCTTGCGAGATCTTTGCTGCGAGGAAATCTACGGAGGCAAAATTGTTCTAAACAGTCGCGATTCAAGTGTTTTAACAACTGGCAATCAAATGCACATTTCCGATCTGCCGCCTGAGATTCTAATCAATATACTACGTTGGGTGGTATCCTCGCAGCTGGATATGCGTTCCCTGGAACAGTTTTCAGCTGTGTGCAAAGGTTTCTATGTGTATGGGCGAGACGAGGAGCTCTGGCGTTTGGCTTGCGTCAAGTGAGTAATGAGAGATTATATACAAATAATTTTGCAAATGCTGACCTTTCTATCGTGACCTTTTTTGCTGGCAGAGTATGGGGCCACAATGTGGGCACCTTGGATGCCAAGGACGGCGGTGCAGGCTACGAGTCCTGGCGGGATATGTTTATAAGGCGTGAGCGCGTCCTATTCAATGGCTGCTACATCAGCAAAACCACCTACTTGCGCATGGGCGAGAATAGCTTTCAGGATCAGTTCTATAGGCCACTACAGCTAGTCGAATACTATCGCTATATCCGCTTCCTGCCCGACGGCAAGGTGCTCATGATGACTAGTGCGGATGAGCCAGCGCAGGGTGTGAACAAGCTAAAGCAACTGTATCATGCACGCCCGGATGTATTGCGTGGTCGTTATCGACTCTTTGGCAACACTGTGACGTTGATGCTGCAGAAGACGCAGCAACACGCTAGGACCACGACGCAGCGGCATCGTCGTGGCAGCGTGATGGCCGGGGACGAGGATAACACCAATACGCAGTATGTGATTGAGCTGCGTATCATGAACTCGCCGAAGCGACGGTTCGCTCAACTAGTCTGGTCCAACTATACCTTGGTGCAGCAGCGGAATAAGGTGGAGCAAAGCTCAGAATTTGATTTAACAGCCGCCAAGTATCCGCCCTTATGGTTCTCCACCGTGAAGAGCTATCATCTGGATGCCGATGCGCCGCTTTCTTAATTTGATTCCTGATTGATCATGTGTAAATAAAACAAATTGCATAGCGTTTCTCTAATTAAAAGTTTTTAGTGTGAGTGAAAATAACGAGTCGTTAGCAACTATGCGATAATTCGGCATTTGCTCTCTAAAAGCGTACAACGTTCTTAACAACTAGAGCATAAAATCATCCTAGGATAAGTGAAAAAGCTTAGCTTTTCATTCTCTAAGCTAATGCAATTAGCAATTGTAATAAATTGATCTCTTCGACTGGAGTTGTTGATCTAAGTTTCGGACTGAACCACAACGTGCTCGTACCGCATCTGATCGGGCGTATCCCAGCAGCTCTTCAAGCAAGTAAAAACTAACACATTGCCATATTCGATTGGCGCATTGCAGGAATTCTGCTGGAATCGCAGCTTTGGGATCAACGTTGGCAACAGCTGCACCTCGCATATGGTTTCGCCCTTGCAGTTTTGACACTTGGGCAGCGGCTCGGTCAACGGTGCCGCCAACAGCGGATGGGCATCACGCGAATATCTGCAAGAGATTCCGTTTATTAAAATTCAAATATATAATCCATTTATCCCTTTAATACCTCAACAACTGGCCTGGATTTTGCTGTATGGTTGTGATAAAATTGTGAAACACCACATCGCCGTGGGCGGGTAGCGCCTTCTCGTACACCTCCTGTTCATCGCACGCCTCGCTGCCACCGGCGACTGGCGAACGCGCTGGATTCTCATCCAGCAGCTTGTACTCTTGATATAAGTCGCGAATGTGATCCATGGCAAGTGAGCCTCCATAATTGTCGTACTCCTCTTGCTTTGCGTTTGTCTCTACATCCACAGCAATGTAAATTGACTTTAGGGTTAGGTCCTTGATCTGCGAGAGAGGACCCAGCGTGGCCGGCAACGAGGTATGCTTTAGCAGTGCAATTAGATCCCGTTCCGGTTTCTTGGGTGTATCGACGAGCACAACATCCGTTTCGGGACCCTCAATTTCAGCGCATATCATGGCCGTAGCGCCAGCGCTCGCGCCAGCTCCATCGCCACTTGCCGTTGGCAGCACTGCAGCCGCACAATTGGCATTCGGATCTTCACCAGCTTTCTCTGGGGAATTCATATCGATCTGGCCAAAGCCACAGACCAAATCGTTCTCAGCCGAGGTACTTTCATCGTCATCGTCATCATCGCCTAACTTCGTGGTGACGTCGTGCGCCACAGTTCCTGAGATCTCGAAGTCCTCGTCGGGCTTCTCATATTGCAAGCCAATTGGCCTCACATTGCCATTTCGCTCGTTCTGCTCATCATCGGCCGTCTGATCCATGGCCTCATCTACGATTTCCGGTTCGCCCCAGCCCCAGTCATCTGCGCCGCTACACCAATTCACCTTGGGCAAGGCACTTGACTTGTTTTTCTTCTTGCTCTGCTTGTTGACCAACTTGGGCGACTGCTCGGTTATGACATCAAATTGATTATCCAGATGCTGGGTGCGTACGCACACCCAACTCTTCTGATTCTGTGAGCAAGCCGGGCTCACACAAGCAAATACATACAGATTGCGATGAAACTGCGAGCGATCCAGAGGCGCATACATTTGGACAATCAAAGGACGCACCATGCCGCACAGCGGACACACGGGCACGGTCACTTCATGTCTCGGCCAATTCTATTGGTAAAAAATCAATTTTAATTATATACTGTCTCTAAGCAATTTATTGACTACTTATATATATATGTGTGTGTAAGTGTATGTGTGAATATAGATTTTGTTAGCTTTGACAGCACACAAGGACTTGTCACACACGAGAACTCCTCCCAGTCAACTAATGAAGTCAAGTATTCTCTGTTATTAGAGAGATGTGTATATGTTTTGTATGTCATAACATACATTTGTCACACCTACGTCAATATATACGTCGCTAATTACATACAAAATTGACTGTCATTAAAAGACTTGGGATGAGTCCTGTAACAGGAGTTGGAAAATCGACCATCTAATTGTACTTACTGGTGTGCCACCTATTTTATTTGTACAGCTATTGAGGAAGGCAGCTTGCTTGGCTGTAATTTCCTCATCTTCATAGCCTAAATACACCGTTGATTTATTCTTTGCCATTTTTCATGGTTTAAATCGGTTTTTAGTTGGACACACACGAAATGTAACACACACACGTTATCCTATCGATTTAGAGATGGTTGCCATCCATCGATAAGTCGTGCAGTATTGATATCGATATATAAAACAGAAAACTACGAACAATTTCAAATTTATGAAATTCAAAATAAGTAAATGATTTTAAGTTTATTATTATTAGAATAAGAATTAAAAAATATATTTTTAAAAATGTAGTTTTATAAATATATTATGAATTTACATAATCACACTTGATTCGTAACAAAGCAACAGTTGTTTTGACATGACATTTGTCAAGCTGCAGCTTTCACTGTTACTTGTACACACACAGGATGTGGGGGAAAGCTTTCGAATCCTTTCACTTTTATTTGCTGCTCTTCAAGTAAAAAATATTTCAAGTGCTCGAATGGCCAGTGCATAATTATTAATAAACTAGCTACAGACAGTGCCGCACGTGCAATAAAATGTTGAATATTTCAAAAATAAAAATCTAATAATAAAATGTTGATTTAAATTTTTTTAAATAATTAATTTTTACTGTGTAAATAGATTGTATTAAAGAAAATAAAGACTTTTAAAAGTGTATTAATATTATTAGCATATATAATTAGTATACAATTTTTCCGACTGCATCGCCATTCGAGTTCTCGGTCAACAATATAGTCATTATCCTGTGAAAAATCGATTGAATTTGTACCGTGCTTCACTGCGTGTGTCATATGTGGAGCTTTTGTAATTTAGTTCAATAGTAATCAAAACGCAATTTAAACATAAGCACATAATTTTCGACTAAAGCAATACATAACTAAATATATATTTCAAATTAAAAGTAAAAACACAATTCTACGCATGAACAAACAACATGATTGTTACATCTGGTGTGGATAGCACTGCTACATTGGGTACGTCGTTTTGTCAATGTCAATTTTCATTTGTTTACTGAATGACCCACTGACTGGGTGGTATGCTGGGGTAGGTCGAGCAGTATCAGTTTGTTGCCTTACGATTAGTTGTGGAAAATTTCAAATAGGTGTTCGTTGAACTTGACTAGAAAAGCTTTCATAAAACATTTAACAAGATTAATGCCTCTATTTGATTAATGATTGAATATGTTAGACAACTGAGTTCAAGCTAAAGACTTACAAGTATTCGTTCCACTGAAATTTGGGGTTTTCCGTTGACTCAATTTTTGGTCAATGAGAGGGTTGTCCTTTGTCCACTTTCATTTAATGACTATTAGCAAAAGCTTAATAGTATAAACAGAATAGAATCCTTATATTTGCATTTCATTACTAAGGAATATTTGTTATATTAATATATTTTGTAGTTTAAATATATGAGTTATTCTAAACGATTGTTTTAAAGTCCTTTAATTTATTTTGTTTATTTGTTTAAAATTGGTTTTAGATTGGTTTAAAAGTTGCACAGTGAAATGAAATCAAAAGTTAAATAATAAATAGTCTAATCAAAAATAAAATGAAATGTAGTCTTTTTTAGACCATTCATCAGGCTGATTTATAAATTTCTGAGTACAGATACTCCACACGGAGATTCTCCAGGGACATTACGATTCACTTTATAATAACTAATAAATAAATATATATTGAGAAGAGTTTTTTTATTTATTAAATAAATATATATTATTATGCTTTTTACACATTTACATATATATTTATAAATATATTTATATTATATTTTAATATAGTTTTTATATATTCATTATCAGTCTGAATCCATCTCTGGTCGTTCTTATAAAGTAATGTATATATAAAATACAATAAAACTTAAATTTAGCTGTTCATCGTAACTTTCTGAGTATCTCCTAGTCGAGCACACCCAACTCGAGCACCCATACGTGTGTAGTCTCAGTTTAATTGATTTATAAATAATAGAATTAACCTTTAAATAACAAAAAAATATAAATGTCTTGCAGGTACTGTTGAGGTCACAACCTTATTGGGTGCATTTTTTGGAGTCTTGGTGCTACTTTTGTTGCTCTTCTTATATATAAGTCGCAGATGCTGCTTTCATCATCGCCATGGCATCAACTGCTGTGACGAGCGGCACTTGGCAGCCAAATGTGTGCAGAAGATTAGTAAGTAAACAGCTGACTTATCTATCTATTATCTATTATCTATTTAATCATCTTTATTAGCACGCAAACGTCGCTATGAGAACACCAGCTCCGATTCGGAAGAGGACATGCTGCGACGCCTGCGCTGGCATCAGCAGAATAATAATCTACTGCCCAATGGCAAATTCGTCGGCTATGGCATGGGCATTGATCAGCGGAATCCGTTGACCGGCCACAGTTTCAATTATCATCAGGCTGACCTGCAAAGGGTGACAGTGACACGTGACCCTTTGGCCATTGCCGAACGGGGCAAGGTCGGCATACCCTCATCCCATAGCGAGTGCAGTTCCAATGACTCCATCGAGGCATCTGTGGACAGTCAAACGGGCATTTTAACAGCCGACAGCAGAGGTACAAAAAGCGACTCTAATTGAGCTGGATATGCGATAAATAATAAATATACTGTTTCCCTTTGCAGCTGTGCCGGCTGTGTCAGCGTTGAGACACTCCTATGCCAAGTCACAAAAATATCAACATAAAGTCGATGTGCTGCCGCAAAAGGTCGAGAGGGATAGGGATAGCGTGGTTGTGGTGCCAATTACTACTAGTTTAAACAACAACAACAACAATAACAGCACAACAAATCATAACTACAATCAAAACAACAACAGCAGCAGCAACAACAACAACAACGATGATGTAAATATAAAATCGAGAATTCAATTTATATATCCATATACATTTAAGTTCTATTTACATCTTTATTAATTTTCTTACTTTCTCTAGGAACCTCTTTTTGATACCAGCGATTTGCGTTCGATAAAGTCGGACGATATGCTGGTTACAGATCCAAAGATCACAGCTCCGCGTGGACCCATTGAGCTGGAGATGTCGTTGCTGTACGATGCGCCAATGCGAAAGATGACAGTGCATGTGATGCAGGCGAGAAGTCTGCCGCCTTTGCCCAATGGTCAGCAGACGCACACACAGGTGAGCAGCGAGTCTATTAATTAAAAAAAATATATAAACTCTTTTCTTTTCCGCCTTCAGGTGCGCATGCTGATGCTGCCGAATAAGAAGCAGAAGCACAAGACCAAGATACGCAGCGGCGAGAATCCGCAGTATATGGAGAGTTTTCTGCTACATCGTGTCAATCCGGAGGATGTGAACAACATGGGTCTGCGCGTGCGTCTCTATGGATGTGAACGCTTGCGCAAGGAACGTCTCATTGGCGAGGCCTATGTGAGCTTTGCCACTGTGGACTTGGAGCTGGAGACTAATCTGTGGCTGCCGCTGGAGCCACGGGTCACAACGTCGCTTTTGGGCTCGACCAGCGATCTGCTGAGTCTCGCTCGATCGGACAGTGCGGGCTCCACGTCCTCCATGCAGCACGGTGGCGTCTCAGAGCTGCTTTTGGGTCTGAGCTACAATGGAGTGACGGGTCGCCTCAGTGTCGAGATCATCAAGGGCAGTCAGTTTCGCAGTCTGACGCTGAACAAAGCGCCGGATACATATGTGAAGCTGTGCATGGTCAGCAGCATTGGGCAGGAGATCTCGAGAGCCAAAACGTCGATACGGCGTGGACCCAATCCGCTATTCAAGGAGACCTTTGCGTTCCAGGTGGCGTTGTTTCAGCTGAACGATGTGACGCTGATGATCTCGGTGTATGCGAAGCGGCATATGAAGAAGAACGAAATGGTCGGTTGGTTTAGCCTCGGTCTAAACTCATCCGGACCGGAAGAGTGTGCCCATTGGGCCGATGTTTGTGAAATGCCAAAGGGTGAGATATTGGCGCGTTGGCATGTGCTGGTGGATTCCTGATTCGAGCAATTGGGCCAGTCCACCGGACGCAGCACCAAAGCGCTCAAGAAATTGAGCTTTGCTGCGTTCAAGGACCGGTCCAAGGATAAAACGCGTAAGGAGTCCGACGAGGCTCAATTCCCTGCAGACAATGCGGTTGCAGTCGACATTGAGCCCGGCCTGGAGCTGGATTTTGTGTAGAAGGATTTGAAGGTTACCTTTAAACTTTCGATTTGGAGCTTTTTTTGGAATGAAGTGGAGAACCAACTGTGCTTGTGTTCCCCCAAGGACTACATATTGTAATTTTTGGCAGATCTGGCTAGACCAGATAAGACAAGCCCACGGGTGGGCAACAAAAAAGTATTTGTAACTTGGAAACAAATCAAATTTGGCAAACACACATTTTTATTATAAAGTGTGTGGTAAAAAAAGAAAAACAAAAAACAAATCGAAAACAATTAATTAGAATATTAAAATTTTTGTACGCAATTGCATAAGCATAACTTGTTACTATAACAAATGGAAAATTTAAACTTTATAATTGTTTGTGATAATGAATACGATATGAAAGGATAAAGAAAGAAACATTGGGAGCGACATGTCCAACCGCATGTCAACTTTTTTGGAATTAATATTTCTCTGCAACTCAAATGCAAATATTTAACTTATCCGCAAAGGTTTTGATGGTCGAACACGACTAGCACTTTTTTTATTCAATTATTATTAATAGAAAATACACAAATATACAAAAACAACATGAAAAAGAGTAAAGAAAATTATAAACTACCTTACTTAGCATTGTTAAACAATTTAACCAGAACATTTTGCTATGCGATAAGGGCCAAGAAATGGGTCTCAAAACAACTGAAAGTGTCCAAAGAAAATACTCACGAATTATTAATCAGAATTTTTACAGCTATCAAAGCCTAATCCTATCAAATTACAGACTGTTCTGGTTAACGATCTGCAAATTAATTAAACAAAAAATAAGATAAATTAATACAAATAACAAAAATTGTAGCCAACGCATAAAACATTTCAAAAGCAACAAGAAAATTCTTGAGACAAGAAAATTCATTCGCATTGTTCCAGTTTTTTATATAAATAAATAAATTCCTGTACCTTTGGATAAAAATTAAATAAATACGCACAAACCAAAATCTACTATATAACCGAAAGGAAGCTAAGAGAGATATATATGTATATATATATATATATATATATATATATATATATATATATATATATATATATATATATATATATATATATATATATATATATATATATATATATAGAGGAAGAGACAAAGATAGAGAAAGAGAGAAGGTTTTGAAGTTGATAATGATAAGAAATTTGAAGCCAACAACATTTAAATATATTTATATGAGTGTTGCTTGGAACATATATATATATTGCTAAAGAGTTTGTGCAAAGCGGAGTGTAATGATCTATACTCGAAGATATAGAAGATATACAAGAAAATGGAAAGCTTTAAAGAATGTCTGTACTAACTTGATTTTTTTAATTGTCACAGCAAGTATTAAACTATGTACAACAATTGCTCATATGCAAAAAAAAAAAAAAAAAAAAAAAAAAAAAACTTGAAACCTTACAAACTAGTTTAAATATTTTATTACATACACATATATATACATACATATATATATTTGTATCTTTTTAACAATCTGTATGTTTTTGATGTCCAATATTTTATAATCACAAATTCAAATTGAATATGTGTTCGTTGTTACTAAACTTTGCGATATGAAAAGTTAATCTTTATCTATATATACACACATATGTATATATATATATATATATATATATATATATATATTTAATTTTGGACACAGAATGTTCGAGGGAAATGGACAAACAAAGAAACACACTTCAAACTTGTCAAGTCATTTTTATAAAAACATATTTATTATATAAGCTTCTATGTGTGCATGTAACTTGAATCTATTATTATTATTATTATGATTATTATGATACATCAGTGGAAAGTCATGCAAATAAATTGAAGTTTATTTGTAAAGTACTTCAGACTCTTTGTAGTAACTCCCTCCATTAAAAATGAAAGAAAGAAATAACAAGAAAAACAATGAATGAAGTGATTGGATTTTCCTGGAATAGATTACAAATTTCTATTTTTCAATTTAAAGCAATTAAATTGTCATTGTTGATTATTAAAATAATAATTTTAATATTACATAATTGTGACTTACAAAATAAAATGATAACATTAAACAACAGACACATCGATCTAATGTCGACCAATGTTTCCTAACACAAAAATATATCCATCTACTACTATTTTTACTACTACTACTTTTTGCGCTTTCGACGAGTCTTTTTTGTATTTGCCTCATCATCGCTGTCTGTGGCAGTGTCCTGAGTGTCTTTCGAGCTGCCTACTGAGTGAGCTGGCTGAAGTTGCTGTGCATCCCACTCCTTACGCAGCTCGCTGAGCATTCCGGGGGTTAGTAGTCCCTGCGCTAGAAGTCTTTCTGTTAGACGGCCTCGCGATGCGCTGGGCAGTCTTGGCTCCTTTATGTGGGTCATGCGCCGCATCTGGAAATTCGATGAATCACTCTCCTGACCAGCCTCTGAGTTCTTCAACAGTCGAGTTATTTGGAAAACGCCCTGCTGTATAATCTCATCCAGTTCCTTTTGGGCCTCGCGCACGTTGGCTGCCTCAGGAAACAGATCCATAAAGCGATAGCTGAAAGAAAATGGCAATCATAAGAGAGCTGAATCAAACAAATCAGTTTCTTCACTCTTACCTCAGCCACAAATACAAGTCCATGACATCGAACACAGATTCCAAATGGACAAGATCCAATATAGTTCTAGGCAGCTTAAATGGCCAGCCGCAATTTCGTTTAATGAAATCAAAAGTAATCGGTTCATTGCGGCTATATTGTCGTGCGATCTTCAGGAACATGGAACACACAAAAGGCATCTTGCGATTGATGGGTGCACAACAGAAAACATAACGTGCGCGCAGTGGCAGCGGCACGTGATTTATCATCTCTGCCAGGAACTTGAAGTCTTCGATATTGCACATAAAGTAGAGGGAATCATCAACAGTACAGAGATTCACAAATATATCCATCAGATTGCTCAACGATGAGTTTGGCAAATGGTAAGCGTACAGCTCTATTTGATCAGCGGTGGGATGAAGGCCGGCCTGTTTCAAGGGCTCTGGCGCTTGGCTAAGTAATCGTTGCAGAGTTGACAGATCTTCAGATTTAAAAGCCGTCACATAACCATGCTCCCATTGGGTGCGATAACGACCAGCTCGTCCGGCTATTTGAAGGGCAGACGACACTGAAATCGTATCGATCTCCCGTTCGCCACGCTCGTTCATTGTGGGCTTAACCAACGAGTAGAATATAATGCGACGAATGCTTCTGCAATGAATTGTATTAATAAAATATTTCAAATATCTAAGCAATTTAGGCGACTTACAGATTTAAGCCCATGCCTATGGCATCGGTGGCCACCATTACTTTACAGCTGTTCGCAGGATCATTGAATTTGGCAGCTTGTGCTAGTTTTGTACCCGGTGGTAAGCCGCCATAGATAACAGCGACTTCCTTACCTCTATAGGATAATAAGTGCAAGAGTTATATAAATACATTAGATTAACTTTTACTGCTCACTTACCGCGCTTCAATTTCTCGCGAAACCGTATAGATGTCATTTTTGCTAAAGCAAACAATGCAATCTCCAGGCATAACATTATCCAAAGAACCCAGCGCAGAATCCTCAACCGTTAACTCGGTGAGGCGCTCGTAATGACGCACCTCGACCGTTTCGCCAGTGGTCTCACATATTTTCTCCAGCAACTCCAGAGCGCCCGCCTCACCGCAGACGTGCACCTCGTCGGCAATCAGACCCAGGAAGGCGCGTGTCCATGCCCAACCGCGCTGCTGATCGCGTATCTGTTGTATCTCATCAATGACGGCCACCTCATCTAGTCAAATATAAAGAGTTAGAGAATGACAGAGAATAAAACACAGAGGCACTTACAAGGTGTATTCACTGAGGTCATTTCAACGGTACAAGCCACATGGTTTGCTGGCGAAGTCTCACTGATGCCAAACTTACGCTCCTCGCCAGTAACAAGATCACATGGTGTTCCACGTTCATTGGCCTTGTTATATACCTCAGTGGCGAGCAGCTTCAGTGGCCCACAATAGACACCCGACTTAGCACTCAAATATCTTTCCATCGCATGATACGTCTTTCCGGAGTTTGTGGGTCCGGCATGGAAAACGATCTTTCGCGTTATGGCCCGGGCATTTGTGTACCAATTTGCAGGTTGACGTAAATCCGATATCTTTTTCAAATCATCCATGCAGTCAAGATGGGGAAACATTGTCTTAGCATGACGCAAAAAGTAGGGAAAGATGTCGTCAATGTGGGCGGCACCTTGCATTATGTCGCTGAAAGTTATATGAACGTCAACTGGGAGATTTTCAGCCTCAATGCAGTAGCGGCGAAATGAACCAAAGGCTTGTTGCTGTAGATAAGCTGAAGACTGCACATTAGACCAAGGATAAACGTTTGAATGGCATCTATCTATCTACTTACAATCCAGTCCATTTTCGCTGCAAAGAGCTTTGATTTCACGGCGTTGGGCAAATTTATTCAGAATCTTCAACAGTTCGGATTTTTCCAGCTTGCCGACCAGCTCAGAGCCCACATCCTCGTCATCCACGTTGGCCTGCACTTGAACCGGCTTAAATAGCGCCGATACATTCGTTTCATGTTTTCTATTACGCGACAGCTGAACTGCAGCTCGCTGAAACGAACGTTCGTCAATGGCAGATCCATTGGTGAGCCTTGAGCGTGCTGCGCAGAGCAGACGCCTGCCAGTGGAAATTGCATAATGCCTCGAGTTATGCATCGATCGGGCACCGGCTGCTTTTTAATTGATGAAATTAAAAAAATAATCTTGAGCAACCGACTGCTCCACGTTGTGTAAAAAACAGCTGTGACATAATGTACGCGGTACGCTGCTCATTACTCGCGGTTCTTTTATGTTTTTGTACTAAAATACCAGCACTGAAAAATACCGCGAAACAAATCGGGTATTTTGGACATAAATATATCGGTATAATTGTACGTTTGTCGAAATGTGCCGCCATCCAGTATAATTTTTATAAAATTTTGTTTTTTTTCAAATTTATACTACTTACCCAAACATTGGCAAACCGTTAATGGAAACATGTATAATACAATTTAACAGAAAATTTCTTATCTCATCGGTACTATTGTTAAACTTGAAATATGTGTACTTTAAGAAAAGAAGTCGATCAAAATAATCCAAAAACTTATCAAACATATCATCATTGACTTTTTTGTCAACCTTAAATGGATTGGATTTGCACAAGTTTTTCATATCATTGCAATAGATGTTAGCGATTGATTGTTCCGGTTATAATTTTGATTTTTGTTTTTTCATTAATTTTTTTGTATTAATTTTTGATTACGCGTTTTTGTTCTGTATCATAAAAAAAGAATTTAAAAATATACTGAAAAAACATTTTTTTTTCGTTCGCGCATGTTGGTGACAAGACATCGTCGATACATTGCAATATCGATATAATAAAATTTCATCGGGTGAGAAACGTGGTTTGTTGGAAGCAGCCGGAGAAGGTAGACGTTGCTCTGTAACTTGTGTAAACTTGTGAAAGAAAAATAAATTGTTAAAAAAAGAAAAAGTCAGAAAGAACAGTTTAAGTACACAACTTATAAACGAAAAACGATGGAAAATCAAAGCAACGAAGCTCCCGTTGCCGCTGCCGCCGCCGCGGAGGTATCATCGACAAGTAAGTTTTCGGGGTGAGGGAAAGAATTTTCTGTTTGCGAGCTAGTCATTCGCATGCACGTATAGATATATAAATGTGTATGTATTTAAGTATTTATTTGCCGGGCCTTATATTTTTTGCAATATCGTGATTTGCGCTCTGCGTCTCTAAACATTAAAAGTGGAACAAGGGCAAAGGAGCAGCTTCGCCAGGCTATTTTTTTTTTTCGTACGGCCATTTTTCTTATAGCAAATGACAAAAGTTGTCAAATTGCCGCCATATTTCTTTGATTTTTTTTTTACCTATTCTAGCGGTAAATACGAGCTGACACACTGTCTGTCATTTCTCTATTAGAAAACTGTAAAACGGACAGCAAAACGAGCACAAAATCCAAAAGAAGTACAGCGAAAAGAACAACAATTAACAAATGTGTATGTATGGAAGTGCACAAATACATATGCATATAAGCGTTTCTACATATACTCTCGTATGAGCTCTTATTTTGTTGCTCAACAATATAGTTTTGTGTGTTTTCTCCTATTCATTACGTCATCGGAGCGCGCTATTTTATGCTCAAAATGCTACAAGTGCTGCAATTACTATTTTAAACTCCCAAATAGTACGCAATGAATCATTTCGGCTACCATTTGGCTGCTCTTGGCCCATATGACCATGATGTTCATTCTTTTCTATTTTCTATTTTTTTTTTTACTTATTTGCTATTGCGCTAATGTCATAGTTAGCCGAACTACGAGTGTGTGTATGTATGCATGTGTTTGCTGGCCTCTTGCTCTTCCTGCAAGCGGTAGCCACAGCGGCAGAACTACACTTTGCATATATGTATGTATGTACATCTACATACATACATATTAATTGAAAAATTCGCGCGTCTTGATGCGCTCATCGCTGAGAAATGCTGTGCGAGTGTATGTGTGTATGCTTGGATCTGAGCGAGTGCGTGTATGTTTGTGTGTGTCATTGTGTGTGTCATTGTGTGAGTTGCCACAGAGTTGCCAACTTATTGGTCATACGTCAATATCGATATTTTTAATGTTTTGGACACACACGCACACACATACAACGCACTTAATTTTAGCTTTGCTCTTTGCAATTTTAATTATTGTTTTAATTTAAAATACGTGAATGTATGTATGTACATATATTGAATGCATTAATTTTCTGGTTTTTTATTTATAAGTAGATTAGCGGCGACAGCAAATGTTTTATGTAGTTATTTTGTTTAGTTACATGTTGCCTATATTTATTATTCTAAATGAGTAAGTGCTTCAAATATCTTTTTGCTGGGTGTGAAAACCGGTTTATCAGCTATACATAGAAATGTTTTGTACGACATTAACCTAATGTGATAACAGGCATACTTTAATCATGGGTCAGCGATAAGAAAACAACTGCTGACAAATCAAATTGGTTTTGTTCTTGGTGCACTCACTTTCATCATGTAACAGGCGCTCGCGCCCAGCTTTTGTGCTTCGTGCTCTCTGTCAGTCACAATCTGTACTCTAGCGCGGCAGTCGCGTTTGTTTGTGTTTATTTTTAGTCCCCCCGAACGCCTGCCATGAACAACGATAGAAGCACGCAAAGCCAATTCAAGCATATAGTAAAGTTTTGAATTTATTCACAAAGCAACCCAAATAATTGTTAAGTTAACAAAGTGCCTCTTTCTACTGCATAGTTAGTTTTAAATAGTTTCAAGTTATGGGTTATCTTGATCATATAGATACTTGTTAATAACAGCTAACTAATGCATAGACGTGTCATTAACAGCTCAGCCCGCAGAGCCGACAAAGCGCTCGCTGCGCGTTCAAACTTGGAAGAAAATCCAGGAGGGTAAAGTTGGAATCGGCTTCAATGGTATATTCAACCGTATTCCTGCGTTCGTTGATGCCGATAAGGCCGCTGCATTGCTCATTCAGGAGGAGGAGTTTAAGAAAGCACGTAAGTAATCTTTTTATTAGAACGCCCATTAATGAATATACTATATTATGTATATACATTTTTATAGAGCACATCAAAGTGAACATTGATCGCGCCTTGCACGATTTTAAGGAATTGTCATTGCTGGCCAATAAATCTGTATATTTGCCCAGTACACGGGACTCGCCCGCGCTTTGCCTTAAAGTCGATGTACCGGCCGATGCCACCGATGATCAGAAGAAAGAAGCATTGCGCGTCCAGGATATACAAAAGTTCCGTTCGGAAATTGGGTTGGACAGCAATCTAAAACTTGATTTGGTTGTCATTGGTTCGGTGGTAGTATCTCGAGATGGCTATCGCATTGGACGTGGCAACGGTTTTGCTGATTTGGACATTGGTTTGCTCATTGAGCTGGGCGCCATAACACCAGAAACGGCCATTGTAACGATTGTGCATGATGTGCAGGTTGTTGACACACTGCCCGTTAACTTGTTCCAAAAATACGATACACCAGTGGACATTATTGTAACACCCACCGAGGTGATACGTGTGTCTAAGCGCTTGCCGCGTCCAAATGGTGTTTTCTGGGAACTGTTGTCTGAGCGTCGTTTGAAAATTTTGCCTGTGCTGCAGCAACTTAAGGAGCAGCTGGAGAAATCGGGTAAGAAGATAACATTGAAGGAGGAGGATACCGATATTGAGCAGCATCAGAATAATAGACGCCGTCGTGGACCGTTGCGTCGTCGCTTCCAACGAGGAAACCCAGGACGCACCACCTCACAGACTGACAACGAACAACAAGGCGTACGTTTGCTAAATAAGTTGCATGTCTAAATTCAATGTTATTTAACAAATATATTTTTAATATACAGGATAATGCGCAGAAACGCACACCACGCCGCAAAGGTCGTTTTATCAACCGTCGCAGACGTACAAACAAGGTAAATAATTAAATAGACTTAATTTTACTTTGAAGCACTTGCTTAATTTTCGATTCTTTGCAGTCTGAGGGCGACCAGTCTGGAGTTGAGGTTGGTGCAAAGAGTGAAGATCGTAAATTTGAAGAAGGTGGTGCGGGTGAACGTCGCCCCAAGAAGAAGAATCGTCCACATCGTGATTTCTGTGTTAAATTGACAAACCTGACACGCGACATTCGCGTTAAGGATCTGAAGACAGAGCTGCGCAAACGCGAATGTAATCCATTGTCGATTACATGGAAGGGTTAGTGGACAAGCAAAAAAAAAATTTTACAGAATATGCCTAATTTGAATATGCTAACTTTTTAAATTTGATTTGCAGGTCACTTTGGAAAGTGTTTCTTGCACTTTGGCAATCGCAATGGCGCTCCAAGCACCCAAGATGATGTTGACAAGGTGCTCAAGTCGCTAAACGATCTCTCGCTGACCATTACCACCGGCGGTGAGTCAGCAACAGCTGCGGGAGCCGAAGAGCCACCAGCCGAGAGTGCGAATGCTCCATTGCAAACGAAAACCATAAATGTAAATGTGGAGCTACTTAAGTTTGGCGTGAAAAAGAATGCTGGTGGCAACACCAGCGCCGGTGAAGGTGGCAATGCCAATGTGAATGGCGAGGACGGCAGTGCTGCTAATATCGGCGAAGGTGGCGCTTCACGCATTGAGTCTGTGGACACAACCACAGTATAGTATGACCAATTCGGTAGCGCTGCCACAAAACGGCCACGGCGGATGTCCGCCGCCAGTGCCACATGTGGAGTTCAACGAAAAAGAGTAACATTTTGTTTAGACACAACACAAAAGTAACACACAAACAAAGCAAACACAAACTGAATTGAGCTCCAAAATCGGCAAAGAACACACATACATACACAAACATACATACAAAAAAAAAAAAAAAGAAAAAATCAAGAAAAAAAAAAAGGAAAACAACTCATGCCCACACACTTTCACATAACAATTTTCAATGTTCAGCTTGTAGTTTCTTCTCATTCTCTCTTTCTAACACACAAAAAAAAAAATAAGCGACAGCAATAATTCGTTTTTCCTAAGAGAAAACTCTGACGCTTTTTCTAAACAATTGCATTTGTTTTTGCTTAAAAGAAAAACAATACGACAAGAATTCGTTAATACAATGAAGAAAACAATAACTACAAAAACATAAATAATATTTATGAAATACTCGATCTACAATTTGCAAGTAGATCAACATTTCGAGCTAGGTATTAATCCTACTTCACTAACTTGTCCTTTCTCAAATGGCAGGAAAAAAATTATATATATATATATGTATAAATATATATTAATTATTTTACGATTTTCTAACATTTTCTCTAAACTTCTCCAAACACTCGATTCCCAACCAATAGCTTATTGCATACCACCTCGAGAGCAGTTGAGCTGCTATCCCTAGGAAGGATGCACAGCTTTGTGGCTGAGGAATCTGTGTATAAAATGTTGATATTCGTGAATTCTACAGAAAAAAAATCACAAAAATAAAAAAAAATATATATAAAAATAATTAAAAACAAGCAAAAAAAAAATACTTGGGATTGAAAACATTTGAATTAACAAACTATTAACATGTTGCATTTTTGCTGAAAGAAACAACAACAAACATAGAAACGAACAATAAAAATGATTATTGTAATTGTTTTTGGTTAGTGTTTGCCCCAAAACATACATTTATACACACGAACACAACCCATACAATTATTATATATATTTTAACATACAATGAAGATCAAGAAATTTGTGAAGAAAACAAACCTAATGCAAAAAATTTATACATACAAACCGTAATTATTTACTCTTTTTTATACAAAGAAAACGCATTAAAACAAAAAAACTTATGTGAAACATGAATGAAATATAACTTGAAATAAAAATGAAAACGAAAAAAATTGAAAAATTGGCAGAGCTTTTGATTTATTGGATTAGATTATCCGTTCCATATTTATATAGATAAACGATTGGCTAAGGGGACATTACCATTTATTTTGATTTTCGGCTAACATCTAAAAATAGGTGTAAATGTATATCGAAATACATTAGATAATAATATTAATATATGTATATATATACAGTTGAAACAGAGGCAATTGCAACATTTATAAAATAGTATATATATAGTATATGTATATACAAAGGTGCAAATCGGCATCGGTTCCTGTTATATGTGGTTTATATGGCTTAATGCTTGCTCAAAAAATATTTAATTTGATCCATGTAGAAGGTTTCGGTAGCTCAGACATGGGTGTGCCATGAAGCTGGTCTTGGTTGGTTGGTCTAATAATTGAAATGTTGAATCTTTAATATTCGGATTAATATGGAAAGCTTTTCCAGACCAACTTCATGCTAATTCTGTGAGTGGATTGACTGCCGGTGTATTTTAGCTATGCGTAGGTGTGAAACCTGTGGAGTAGTTGGTGCATTCGATTAAATCTACATTCTCTATTCCCGTATTGTGTTCGTCTTGCAGCAGAATCTGCGCGACGCGGTCGTCGCCTGTGCCGCCTGTGGCGATGGTGTGCGATCTATAAATTCAATGATATCACTTTCTTTGGGCTGGCCGTCCGGGGGCGAGCTGGGTCTTCGCACACAGGCGTTGATAGCTGTTGTTGTAGGTGTAGGCGTGGCACCGGATGTTGTTGGCTTCTCCTGTATGGGCGCCAGGCTGTTGACAATTGAATTGGCCATAGCCAGCTCCAATTCGCGCTGCCAGTCGCTTTCCTTCTGCTCCATAGCCTTGCGCTTGAGCTCCTTGAAGCGATTGTAGACGATGAACTCCTTGATGAGCGTTGACTCGGGATCACTGTCCCGTTGCGCGGACCGCTGTTTGGCCAGTCGCTTCTTCTTTTTGTGCAGCGGACGCGTCTCGACAATCATCTCCTCCAGCTCCAAGCAGGGATCGCAATTGAGATGATCTTCTGGCGGCTTGAATGCGGGCTTTATGCTCTTCTGTAGCACCTGCTGAAAGTCCCAAGGCCGCAACAGCGGCGTCTGATGCAGTTCCTGCTGTGTGCTTATCCGTGCGCCCGGATGTACGCAGAGCAACTACAAATGTCAATATCTAATTAGATTTGTGAATTTCAAGTTTTCCCTGAACGCGCACTCACCTTCTGCAGTAGATCAATAAATTCGTGACTCCAGTAATGTGGATAATGAACCGTGCTGTTCAACACATTCTTAATCTCCACCAGAGGCGTGTGCGAGTGCAGCACAAATGGTCGTGTGTTCGACCTCATCTCATAGGCCACAACGCCCAAGGACCACCAATCCACTGGGTAGCTGTATCCGGCTGCAAATTGGATTAAGCAAAGAACCGGAAGCTTTTAATTAACCTTTTTTTTTGTCACTCGTTCAACAAGTTAACTCGGGTATATACATATATATTGTATGTAAGTATATATATATATCTACATGTATTGGCTTTAGTTAGCTTCCTCAGTCAGTTATTCTCACCTACTCATGTCGGCAGGTCTGTGATATGGAATATCCGCCTTTAGTATACTCGTCTAATATAAAGTGTTGAGAAACTAGGCTTCTATGTTTTTTTAAATTTAATTTATGTTTATGTTTATTTAATTTATTTATGTCAAATTTTAAACATTATTAGCTGGGCTAATTAAAAATAAAATAAAATACCTATTAACGTGTATGAGGCAGTAAGGTAAACTCAGTAGCTATAAGTTTACAATTTTTCTGTGAAGGTTTTAGAATTTAATCTTTTCATATATGTCTTCATGAGTTGACTAAAAAATGTTAGCTATAAGCAAGTATTACCCATTACACCAAACTGATAAGCGTGAGCCTTAGTATTTCTTCATGCAAAAATTTGATTTGTGGCATTGCAGGTATATTCTCGTTACCCAATCCTATGAACTTATATTTGTTTCTCTCAAGTTTAATCAAATGTATAAAAGCGAGTATTACACAGTTCGTTATACTCGCTTACAATATTCGTAGTTTATTTTTTTCACTCTTGCAAGAGAAGCAAAAATTTGATTTGTCGTGTCGACAGGATGAGGTGCCCATGCCCATGACCATCATATATTCTCCTGCTCCCTCCCCCACATGTACACACGTCCTGCACTGTGTGATTTTTACCACTTACCAACTTCTTCTAGAGCGCACATAAAGACCTCCGGCGCCATATATGGCTTCGTGCCCGACATACTGCAGGCGAGTGAATCCTTCTCCAACCGCGTTGCAATATTAAAATCAGTCAAATGAGCGTGTCCTGCAATTAAGTGCACGTAATTGGTTTCCAATTACCCGTAGACCATTGATATTGACTCTTACGCTGTTTGTGTCAATGTGAGTGTGTGTCTGTGTGTGTGTTTGTGACTAATTGAATTTCATATATATTCAGCGATTGCAATTTCCGCGCACCTTTCGCATAATATATTGCGATTCACATTTTTATTGTTGCGCAAAAAAAATCTTTTGTGACCATTAAAATTTAATTAAAATTGAATAATTTCTTAACTGGCTGAATGAAATTTCATATTATTTAATAAAGATTCTTTTGACAATTATTAAAAAATATATATACACTTATGTAAGCTAAAGTTCATGTGTGAAACGTTTTTATTATTATAATTTCATGAAGCATCATATTTTTAATGATTATATAATGTTGCAAAAGGGCATTTAATTGGTTCATTTATCTTGGCTATAAAATATTTAAAAATCAATCGAAATTTAATATGCATAAATTGAACTTTGATGCTGCTATATGATATATATATTTTTTGATCAAAATTAAATTTAGCTACTTTTTTTTAATTCAAAATTTTTCTGATTTATATTCTTTGATATTTAATATAATAAATAATGTTCTTTTTTCTTTTTTTTTTTTTTTTTTTTTTTTTTTTTTGGGAAAATTCAAAAATCTAATTGGTAAGGCTGTTATGATATATAATATTTATTTGTTTACAGAATGGACTATATTATTTAAATAATATATATGTATATATAAATCTAAATTAAAAGTACATTTTTGCTTTGCCACTTTGCTTTGCCATTGCTTCTATTGGGTCACAGCAAATAATTCAATATTGAATATATTAAATTATATTACACAGCTTGAATATACTATGAGAATTAATCTCATAACACATATAACACGCTTTATTCCTTATCAAAACAAAAAAGACATTAATTTGTCTAGTCATAAATTTAAATGTAAATACGCTCTAGCTAAATAAATAAGATATGTTAAGTAGCCAAGGGGCAAGTGTCAGACGGAAGGTGGCAGCTGGCAGTTGGCAGCAAGCAGTTGGAAGGTGGAAGGTGGAAGGTGGAAGGTGGAAGGTGGAAGTTGGCATGAATGCTTGCTTAGCCTGGCAGGACAGGCAGACAGCATAGCTAGCAGCATATGAATAATTTGAGGCTGCTCTCAAGTATTCGCTTGGGCACAAAACTTTTCCTTGCACATGAAATCAATAAATTTTTGAGCACGGACGTAGGACACATTGTAATGAATTATGGATGCTTTTTGGCTTTCTGTTGAACTTGGCCAAAAAACTGCTTGCCAACTTGCTGTTGACTATGCGAGTTAATATGTAAGTGTGTGTGTGGGTGTGTGAGAGTGTGAGAGTGTGTTTGTCTTTGCTTATTTGTTAAACTTACCTGCATCATCCAGTAGAATATTATCGGGCTTAATGTCCCTGTGGATCACACGATGTGTTTGCAGATACTCCAGGGCACTGCCCAGCTCGCACACTAATAAGGCCACACTCTGCTCAGAGAATTCCACCTGTCGAGATGTTAGAGTATAATACATATGTTGCTTGAGAATCGTAAAGTTTTATTTTAGCAGCAGCAGCAGCAGCAGCAGCAACAACAACCTACTCGGTTCTGTAAATGGTATCTTAAATCACCGCCCGTCAACAGGTCGCAGACCATGAATAAATCCTCCTCATCTGTGTTGGTTAAGCCGCAGCAGCGCACACACATACATATATATGTGTTTATGTGTGTGTAAAGAGTCAAAAGTTCAAGAAGATAGATATGTGGAACAAGTGAGTGCTCTGACATCAAAAGAAATGCACATACGAGTAGTTAATTTGCATTTTGATTGGCAATCAGCGGCGGTGGCACTCGCTCTACAGGTGAGCCTCGCCATTTGCATATGTAACTATATGACTGTATGTGACTGTTGTCTGTGTGTGTGTATGTGTGTGTACACTTACCCTGAAAGGAGAACCATAAATTCACTAGAAATGGATGTTCCAATGAGGATAAAAGCTCCACCTCCTTAATCACACCGCCCAAAGCTCCGCGCGATTCACACACCGAACGGCTAACATATTTCATGGCATAAAGGACACCGGTATCCCGTTTCTGCACAATGCACACCTGTAAAGCATACACAGCTGTAGAACGCTCATTTAATCGCATTCAACTCGTCGACTTACCTTGCCAAAGCTGCCCTTGCCAATGGCGCGCAGTATTTGAAAATGATCAAAGTTAACTGAAAGGAAAATACTTTTTTATATACCCTGAACCCATTGGAAATAGGAATTCAGGGTATAATGGTTTTCTGAAATGTATGTAATAGGCAGAAGGAGACGTCGCAGACCCCATCAAGTATATATGTATATTCTTGATCAGCACAAAAAATAAGTCGATATATCCGCGCCCGTCTGTCCGCCCGTCCATCCGTATGAACGTCGAAATTAGTAATTTCAGTCAGTCATCTCATAAGGCCGTCAATCAATCAATCAGTCAGTTCTTTAGTGAATCAGGCAATCTGTTAATAAGTCTGGGAAACGATCTGCCTATAGATCAGTAAATCAGCTTATCATTTCGCTAGCCAACCGTTAGGCAATCAGGCAATTTAACATCAATCCATGTCAGTCAGCCAGACGATCAGTCAGTCAATCATGGAAGTAAATCGGACGCTAGTTAATCAGTCAACAGTATAGTCAATCAATCAATCATTAAGTCAACCCACCATCTTTTCAGTCATTAGGATAGTAGCTCAATCAGTCATTTAAGCATTCATCCTATCAAACATTCAATCAGTCAATCAATTTACCATTTAGTCAATTAATCAACAATAAATTAGTCAATCAGTTAGTCAGTCTCTCAATCTGTAACTTAATTAATTAATCAGTCAGTCAATCAGAGTTATACCATGCTTTTTTTTAGTTAAAACATGTTTTGTTTATTGTATTTGCAGTCCATGATTCAACTGGGCTCATGGCACTCGCCTCATATTTCTTGGAGAGCATTATCTCCTTGAGTTGTTGCTGTTTCTGGTGACAGAGGAAAAAGGGAGGCAGCGCATCGATCTGGAGCAACTGGAGCTTGGGAAACTTATGCCTGAGCAGCACCTCAAACTTCTCCTTATCCACATAGTTGAGCCGCAGCACTCGCAGCTCGCGGCAGCTGTTGAGCAGGAGGAATTCAAAGAGCTCCGTTCCGATCGGCACCTGCAGCAGATTTAGCTCGATTCGCGTCAGCTGACGACGCCAGAGGCTGCCCAGCAGCGCATAGCAACGCTCGTCGCACTGCAGCATGGCCAGCTGATCGGGCAGTCGGAGATATGTCAATATCAGCTGCAGGCACAGCTCATCCAGACGCTCCATGGCCGTCGCCCAGTTTCTAAAACTCTGCGCCACGTGCTGTGAGTCTTATGTTGCAAATACTATTATTATTTCTTTCTTTTAGAATTTCTATTCCATAGCTACTTAGTTAAAACTCTTTTGTTTGGAGTTTAAACCAAAACCCCGATCTTGGCCCTAGTCTATTAGCCAGTTGTTTTCTGCAAGGCTGAACGCATTTTATATTCTCAAGTCAATTTTTTAATGAAATGCGAGACCCAAAGGAAAATATAAATATAAAATATGAAGTATATAAACATGAAGTATATAAATTACACTCTGCTACAATTATTTAGACAATACAATTTCTTGTTGAGTAGCATATAACTACGAAATCTATATCTAAAATTTCAGTTTGAAATTGTTTTATATAAAATGAACTGATTATGTTGAGCAGTGTTATTGATTACTATTACCAGCTGGTTCGTTAAGTCATTCTCACCATTTCGTCTGCCCATTTCTATAGAAGCTCATCCCTTAGATATGGACTTAACTCCCCATCTCATCAGCTCTTCAAAACTGCAAACTATCATATTACAGTACAAGCCAATATGAACCAAAAGCTAAATTGTTTTTATATAAATAGCTGTTTCTCTCCCACACTCTGACTCTCCTTCTCTACCTCTCTCTTTCTTTCGCTCTCTGTCTCCCTCTATTTCAAGCTTTGCAGCTAATAAAAATATGTAGTTTGTTAGTGGCTCTCACCGTCATCATCCTGGTGCAGATTTGGGTCGGATCTGGTCGACGAATTGGCGCCCATTTTGTAGCTACATTAATGTTTCGCCTTATTGGCGGTTTCTCTAGTTGTTGTTGTTGTTTTTGTTGTTGTGGTGGTGATTGCTCGTGTTAGCGTGTTTACGCCTTCGCTGCCACCAAGCACATTCGCCTGCTTCTCGCTCTGCCTGTAGACAGTTGTTTGTGGCAATTTGATTGAATTCAATTGATTCACTGTCATGCCCTGCCCTCCGACTTGGTTAGCCTGACTAGCGAAGCTCAGCCAGTGACTTCCTACGTTGTTGGTAATGAGAATATTGTGGTTATACAGTGGCAAGTCATTGCGGTGCACCTCCTAGAAGAAAAGAGTAGTAATGTGTTGTTACAGATATACATAGCATTTTATATAACATATATGTAAGTTGCTTCGACTTTAACTAAGTGAGCATTGAATTTTCAATTACAAATGTACATATGTATATATTTTTCATATTGAATAAAATAAAATTAATATATTGATGAAAATTAAATAAAAAGGTTTAAACTGTCATATATATGCATTGATAAAATATAAACATAAACATATAAACACAAGTAATAATAAAATATTTTTATTATTTTATCTAACATAGTTATATAATATTAGATCGAATAATATGATGACATGATATGAAAACTGTGTTTTCTAGCAGAAATCATTACCTATATTTGGTATATATTGTCGAATTTAAGCAATTGATACTTAACTTAATGATAATCAATAAGTATTAGATGCTTTATACTCTAACATATTGTAACTATTATTACCAATCAACTTATTTGGCTGTTACTTGTGCTGTAGGCATAGGCGAATTGATTAATGGGCTTTATTTGATACAATAAAATTAGATATCTATGTATTCCTGTATCCATTATGAACTTGACCAGTTGCCTCATATGATATTGTGCCACAGAACAATCGTTATTTCACCACGTTGCAGAAAAATGTAAAACACATGTATGCAAATTGCATATTTGAGAGTTAAAAAAAAACACGTGGTACACTTTCGCAGCCATGCAATTTGTTTTTGGGCTGGCAACGCTGTAAAGTTTGAGTTGCATTGCTTTTAAAAAGCACGATATGCAAAGTAGATTTCTTTGACACAAAACAAATTCGTTGAAAATATAATAATGTAAAATTAAATAGAAAAAGATTTGTATTTAAATTAAAATATAAATCTATAAAATTAGTTTGATCCAATTAACGTTGCTTATGCAAATGATAGACACGTTTCAATTTCCATAGCGTTTCATCTCCTATCGTATCGTGACTGTAAAAAGCACGATAAATACACATCTCTAGCTTTGCAAGAACTACAAACTCATTTGAAAGCTGTCTTTGGAGTTGACTGGCAGGAAAAGCAGAAAATTAGCTGAAACACGTGTTTGCTCTCACATATTTCGTCATTCGACAACTGAATCTCAGTTGTCCAGCATTAAAAACAGTAAAATATATTCATCAATACAATAATACAAACACTATAATTTGAAATAGGTGATTGCACACGTTAGATTTCATCTTTTTTTTTTTTTTGTTAATTTCTGTCCTGCTGTCCGCGCCTTCCCACTCTCTTTGACCATGAGCTGTAAGACCATTGATATTACCGCCAAGACGGGCAGCAACTCGGCGCTCATTTCGGTGCGCCAGAACGAGCTAATTAGCAATTTGCGTGCTTTGGTCGCGGTGCGCTTCGAGCAGGCTATCGATTACGTTGTGCTCGTCTTTGGCGGACAGGTGCTTCGTGATGTGGGCACCATTGATAGCCATGGAATCATATCTGGTGTTACGGTACATGTGGTCTTTCGCCAGCTAACTAAGGAGCAGCCGGACGAGCAGGTTGGCAATAGTGAGAGGTCCAACAACAAGAAGAACATTGCTTCATCTGGCAGCTCATGTGCCGCATCGAAGGCGGCACAATTCCGGAGCTGGATGGTGAAGGCCGGCGAAACCTTAAAGCCACTGCTTGATGATACGAACATTTTGCGCGATCTGCTGCATTCGGATGTGCGCATGAAGGCCATGATGGATGACAATGCCACGTTTCGCCACTATCTTAATAGTGATCGCAATTTACGTGATGTGTTCTCCACCATTTTCAATCCGGCCAAGGTGCAGGAGCTGGGACGCAAGCGCGACTTGTACATCATGCGCATGGAATGCGTACCGGGCGGCTACAGTTTACTGAATAGACTCAATGGCTTTTTGCGCCAGGTCCACGAGGACAACGTGGCTATGAAGTATCAGGAAGTGGAGTCTTCCGAACGCACCGATAATCCGCAGCGTGGACTGGAAAACAACATGCCGTTGCCCAATCCATGGCATGTCGAATCGAGAGCGGAGGCCATCCAAAAGATTATAGTCAATACCGATCGCATGGTGTCGAATTTGACTGACAAATGCAATAATATGATGAAGTCACTCAAGCTGGGCGACATCAACAAAACGCTCACGCATGCCCATCAGCTGAACATGATGACGAACAGTGCACAGCGTCAACTGGAGAATCGCATGTGCAAGTTTCTATTTGGCAAGGTGCCAGCTGAAGCGCAGCCAGTTCCTGGCACCCCGATTGGCAACACTATAGCTACTGCTGCATCAGCTGTCGGCTCATCGCTTAATCTCTTCGACTTCATGTCCATCAACGATAGTCGCTGGGAGCAGCGCTACCAGTCGCAGCTGCTACACCTGGGCACCTTGGGCTACACCGATCGCCAGCGCAACATCTGCGCCCTGTTGATGTCCTCTGGCAACATACAGACGGCTGTGAAGCTCTTGGAGAAATGGAATCACTAATACACAATTTTCAAGCATCCAACTAATTATTACACGCATATTTCAATTCAATTCACAATTTAAGCATTGTCTCTGTATCCGTCAATCGATAGTATTAATTTCAATAGCATTCAACATGATAAAATCATCTTCATCAATTTTCTACTCTGCTTTATTTTTGTACTAAGCGCCCCCAACCCCTCTCCAAAACCCCAAAAAAAAAAAGAAACGCCCATTTTAAATGGGCTTTAATAAACGTAGTCTAATTGTGAAACAAAATTGGCTTAAGGGGGCATGAGGACGCCTCGGTCTGCGAGGAGAGCAAAGCACATGGCTATGTCAAGTGAAGTGTAATCCTTGATAGGATCGACCTGCGATCTGTCAAATTATACTTGAGCTGTCAGCTTACAATATGCATTTTCATACTCTGCGGAACATAGTTCCATATTGTCATGGAAAGTTCTACATATACATACATATGTATGAGTGTATGTAGGTAATAGAAAAGTCATAGAAAGATTTCTAGAAAAATCTACATACATAGATATGTTTCAATGGATAACATGACAATATCTATGAAAGCGTGGTGTAACATGAGATGGAGAGAGAGAGCGCGAGAGCTAGAGAGAGAGAGAGTGAGAGTAGATTTCCTACTTCAGAATGTGCTTAAGTTATCGATAACTCACAGTTGTTGACATATTCAATAAGATTCGGCATTTGATATATTTCTAACACGAGAAAGACAGAGAGAGTTAGAGTTAGAGTGAGAGTAGCTTTCCGATAGACCTACTTCCCCATGTGCTTAAGTTATCGATAACTCACAATTGACAGATTCAATAAGATTTGGCATTTGATATATTTCTGTCTAAGGGCTCTATTTGTCTTATATGTCGGTGTCTGTTAAATTTCAAACTGAAATATTTCTATGACAATTCCACACAAAAATTCTTTTGGTCAGATCATTCACAGTTATATTTTGCTTTCGAATTAACCACAATTTGCTTTTGCACAAATCGAAGCTCGTCCATTCGCATTCTCGCAATTCCATTTATGATTGATTGAAACAATTCTGTCAAGCTGGGCAATGGCAATGGCGATGGCAATGGCTTAGTCATCCCTCTAGTCGTCCATCAATGCGCTTCTGCCGCAAAAGTTTTGCCTGACAGTTTCCATCAGCAGGTTCCCGTAAGCGATTTCCGTTTCCTAGCCCTGTTTTTTTTTTTTTTTTTTTGCCTGTTCACCCACCCATAACTGTAAACATCAATTTTTTTCCTCCACTTTTCTTGCTGTGTGTGACGCACATATAATGTAAATGAATATATATAAATATATATATTATATATTTTTATATATGTGTATATATATTTTTTTTATTTATTTATTTATTTATTTTTTTAATAATTCTGCTCTGTGGCTAAGTTTATTGTGCATTGACAACGTTCTTTGCCTTTGCTTGAAGCTTAAAGTACTTTCAGCATCTTATTAATTAGTGCCGTTGCCAATTAGCACCTGCTTTTCCCTATCTACAGGCAGTGCCTTGCATTGCAAAGTGTGAGGTAAATGTGTTTGGGAAAACTTTGCTCACCTTTTGCATATTTTCTATGGAAGAAAATAATTGCACAAAGTTCTTCTGCAAGTAATTTTACTCTGCCATGGATTGTCGTGTAGCTAAGGCACCTGAAGCTCAAGGCTTTAATGGATGTAAATGGAATTTTAGTAGAATGTTATGAATATACATATACATGATTCTATATAAAAATCACAAACTATATAAAAACTTCTTACCTTTAAGAAATTCAAATGCACAAGCGGAAGAAGTAACAACAAAAACTGGGACAAAGAAACACACATTAGCAGAAGACATCTCCAGGGAGGCGAGTTTAGGTGACAAAATGACGTGGAAGCAACGTGTCCAGCAAGAGCGACAACGACAACAACAACAACAACAATGGAAATGGTATCTGCAGAGTTTAAGTTGTTTCATTACACACACCCCACAGTCATCTATACATAAATACATACATATATACATATATATATATATATATACCATTTTACTGCTGTTTATACTCAGTTCCCCAAGGAAAATGGGCATATTCGCTTTACTTTCGACTCTTATTAAAGAAGAAATAACGATAGAGTAAGAGGCAGCTAGAGAAAGATGGAGAGATAGCAGGAGTCAGAGCGAGAGAGTCGGTGCGAGCATGAGACAGAAGGAGATAGAATTGCATGGTATGAGAGGGAGAGAGTTAGAGAGTTAGGCAGGAGCAAGGAAAAGTAAAAAAGAAACAAAGTGTGAGAGAATGGAAGAAGTGAGATAGAGAGAGCATGATACAGAGAAATAAGGATTTATGCAGTCTGGGACAAAGAAAGGTAAGATTGACACAGAGAGAGAGAGAGAGAGAGAGAGAGAGAGAGAGAGAGAGAGAAAGAGAGAGAGAGGGGCAGAGAGAGATATAGTAAGATATTTCAGTCTTTCTTACTGTGAGTGAGAGAGTAAGAAACAGAGATAGAAGTGATACACAGAGTTTGATTTAAGAGAGAGAGAGAGAGAGAGAGAGAGAGAGAGAGAGAGAGAGAGAGAGAGAGAGAGAGAGCGAGAGCGAGTGAAAGATAGTGAAAATAGGGAGACAAACAGGGTGAGAAATTAATACATGGTGGCAGTTGAGAGAAAGAGGGAACAAGGCCTCATAATGTAAATGTTAGCTTCTATTTGCGTCTCACTGGCTGTTTCTATGCTATTCGTGAAATAAAAATCTATTTTGGTTGCTGACACGCTCATGAAAATATCACCTGTAAGTTCTGTGCTACACATAAAATATATTAATAACAAAAAAAAGTTAAGACTGTTGTTATAGAGTATCTCAAGTTTGGTGTGTTTTTTATTGACACAAATAATTATTAATGAAATTGTGTTATATATATAGAATTAAAACGCAATATAATTGAAAAATACGCTAAACTGACCTATATATATTTTTATAAAAACGATATGTTTTTATATTTGAAAATGTTTTATACACAATTCACACATTTTCAGCCGATTTCTGCATTCTATGACAAGCAATACTGAACGGCTTATATTTTCAGATGATGTCAAGTGTATCGTGTAGTCAGAAAATGTCAAATTGCAAATTTGTAGCTTGATTTCATTTTTTTTTTTTTTTTTTGCTGTTAGACTTACCGCTCATTTTTCGTATTTAAATATTTTATGTAAATGACAAAGTAACACCAGCAGACAGGCAACATTGACAGCAACAACAACAAGTTGAGAATAGCACTCGCTTAATGTGATTGCCTGAGAAAGTGAACGGCGGGAAGTCTGAGCCCGGTTCCGGCCAGGAAGAACGGTTAATGGAGAACACTGATGGGTTGGGGGAAGTGAGTCGTGGGTTTTGGGTAGTGGGCATGGTTACCCGTATCCAGGCCAAATGTCACCTTCACACATTAACTGTCGTTCCTTTGGTTAAATCAGAGTACATTTGATTTGCTGCGTTGGCAAATTTCTGCCATTTGAAATCTTTTATAGAGTTAGTTCATTTGCAGTTTTCACAACAACTCGGCCTCTGGCTGCACTTGAGCAGTGAGCACTGAGCAGTGAGCAGTTAACAGTGGGCAGTGGGCTTTCTTATATCCACACAGCAGCAACAGCAAAGGCAACAGCTTCCGGCGTGTGGCTTTTATAACCGGACATCATAAAAACGCTGGTTTTCCCTTTGCGACAAGTAAAACTGGGATAAGCAAAAGTTGTTCCAAGTTTTTAAATCTTGGTTTCCGTTGCAAACAGAGAGAGACAGAGAGAGAGAGAGAGAGAGAGGGAGAGAGAGAGTGAGAGAGAGAGGGAGAGAGAGTGCGTGACATTTATTATGTCATGTTTTTTGCAGTTTCTTTTGATTCTTTTTATAAATGTTGAAATATGAATTTAGTTATCAGAAATTTTAGCTGAAAGAAAAACTTTAATGAAAACTTAGAAAGAGTTAGTAAAGAAAAATTTCAAAACAGAAAAATAAATAAATAAAAAACAACAAACATGATTAATAATATTTCTGCTAACTCTATTTCAACAATTGTTTGCATGATTATAATTTTAAAAAATTTAAAAGAATTCACATTAAGAAAATTTGAGTTAAATTGTTTTTGAGAAAAAACTACGTATCATGGCTAAAGCTGAAAGGCGAAGGCGAAATGGTAATACAATGCATCAGAGCGTAAGTCGAATAGATGAAATTCAAATTCATATATATTTATTTATATATTTAAATATATGCAAATTTATATACAGATTTGGCGTGTTTTTTTCGCGATGTTAAGTCTGTCAACAGAAGCAAATCCTTTTGTAAGCCCGTTTGCCATTTCCCTCCTTTCCCTTCCCTTGCCTTCTCTGCCTTTTGGATTTTGAGTACGCAGCAACCTTTTCTCAAATGATAAGCAACAAGACAACACAAGTGACAAGATTCCTATTTATATTTTTAGATATCTATGTGTGTGTGTCTATGCGTAGGTAAATATGTGTTTATCATGCTTGCCTAAACTGAAGTTGCGTACATGAAAATCCTTTTGTGCGCTTGTTTTAATATTCCTTTTTTTTTTGTTGGTTGCTTGGGGCAGGTGAGAAGCCATAAGTAATCCCCCAAAAGACTCATAAAACGAATTTATGCACGCTTGGCAGGTTGGCATATAAAACTGATTTCAGACGAAGTCAGTCGATTTCTAAACTCATTATACGACCACATTCCTTGCCCAGGAGATGAACTAAAGGAGCTGAGCAAAGTTAAAGGCTTTTGCCTTAAATCTTTTTGTTTCGACCTCGTCATTGCTCGTTCGTTTTGTGTTTCAGGCAAAGCAATCAGCTTCAGCTTCAGCTTATCCTTGCCGTAACTTACCTTACCCTAACCCAGACCGGAGTCCAATATATTTTTATTGGTTTTTGTTCCACTTCAAGCGGAAAATCCAGTTGTGAGTAAACATACTTCGTTCATGCCTAGACCTTGAATTGCTGGATTAAAGCCAAAGTTTCGTTAGATTTGCTTAAATTACACACATACACACACCTACACAAAAAGTGTTTTACGCCACAGTGCCTGGCCAAAATCAATGGACGGCTCCCTAATTGCCGACCCAAATATCTTAACTTGGCCATTTTTTGTTTTTCACTTTTTTGTTTTTATTTTTTTTATTTATTTATTTTTTTTTTTGTGTTTTGTTTGCCTTTGCTAGCTGCTGCGGCTGTTCTATTGATTTTACATAATTAACAATTGTGTGATTTGGGTATGCCAAAATAGCTCAATAATGGGCCTAGGATGACCCACGAGGGTTGTGCGTAATTATGCCCTCAACTCATTAAAGACTGGGTCAAAAGGGGCATAACATAGTCGTGCAAAATGATTAAAGGACAGAGAAACACAAAACATCTTTGATCCTATAGAGCAGCAACAAAAAATATTAAATTTCAAACGTTTTGCACGTTTTCAGTGACAGACGAAATATCAATAAAAGAATCAGACCTGAAAGTCAAAGAAATGTTAATAAAAAAACTTTTAAAGGGGTAAAAATGAGAGAAAATATTTTAAATATATAAAATTAAATTTTGAAGTTTTTTTTTTATAGCCTTTAAAAATATTTTGTTGAAAATCAAAGAAAAAGGGTTTAAATGAAAACAATTAGAGAAGATCTTCAAAGATTAAATTTTAAGTATTTTTTTTTATAATTTATAAAAGTATTTGGTAGAATTATTATTTATTTTGCATATCAAATTTTTAGCGATTAATTTATTGTAAACGTGGATTGGAACGGGCTCTGAACGGGCTTCATTTGAATGTTTGGAAAAGTCCATTAGACATTTGATATGAATGGGGACGCAGTTTCATTAATCAAAGATTAGACAGTATGCTTCATATTAGTTTGCAACCCAACAACAACAACAGCTAGTAGTAGTAGAGTGGGATTAGTCTAGATTTGGTTGCTGTTATCAAAACAAACGAAAGGGAGCAGCAGCACATCAATCAAGATGACGGGGACTATCCCTCAATTTTGTTTGGTCCTTTACTCAGTCGCGCTGGGCTCTGTCATTCCGGTTGGCTGCCCAAATTGGAAAGGACTTCTTAATTAATGGCAGCTTTGCATTTTGTTTTTATTTGTTTTGATTTTTATTTATTTTGTTGTCGTTGTTGCTGCTGTTGTTTTTGTCATATTTACTTGACGCCCGGCAGTGGCATGGAAAAATCTGTTGCTCTTGCCGGAAAAACTAATTAAACAGCTGTTGGCGCCACCAGCAGCAAAAATTGTGAGCAACGAGCCGTAACCGAACCCTTTTTGACAGCAAATAGGTATAAAAGCGGTGTCTGCAAACAGAAAATCGCTATTGAAAATTTACATTTTCCCAACGGCTACAAACAGACGCTGCGCATTGACATTTCCATTTGGCAGACTTCAGCAAACAACTTGAACGTGAAATGCTGTAAATATTGTATATTTTCAATTGACATTTCTGATTGATGTTTGAGCTACTGTGCATAAACACTGAAGCATTTTTAACTTATTGCCAAATGCATTGTTAACAATTGTAAACTAAATTTATTTAGGATAATCTTTGGATTGGCCAAAGCTGAAGGCGGGAGGCATATTATAATAGATATGTATCTGTATCTATATCCGTATCTGTATCTATATATGTATCTGTATCTGTATCTGTATCTGTATCTGTATCTGTATCTGTATCTGTATCTGTATCTGTATCTGTATCTGTATCTGTATCTGTATCTGTATCTGTATCTGTATCTGTATCTGTATCTGTATCTGTATCTGCTTCTAAATTCCAAATTCCAAATTCGATATATCATGCCAATAATACCATATGTTTTGGATCTTATAAGCCAAATATATTCCAATGAACGAACATATTTTCACATCATAAACGAGTCAACAGAAAATATCCATCTTGAGTTGGATTTTATATGAAGATTATCTGACAATAACTGAGGCACATTAATACAAATTCTCTTTACTTATTTATAACAACTTGATGCAGACTGATATTGTCAGTTAAGTACGATGCTTCAGACGGACGGCATTAATGGCACATTAAAAACCATCTTTAACGGCACCACAAAAAACTCTACAATTCGCTCGTAAATGGCCATGTTTTATGACAGTTTCTGTTTACGATTCAGCGGGACATTTATATTATTTCTGTCACTTTGATACCCTATAATTATGGGGCAATTAGTTGGATCGGTTGACTGTATTGAATTCAATTTTGCTAAAAAAGAAAAAATTATAAATAAAATTTCGAAAATTGTATATATTTTTTTACTTAAATTTAAAGTTAAAAACTGTAAAATAGAAAATAAAATTTTAATATATGAAAGCTTGCAATTTTTGCAATTTACAGAATATCTGCAAGTCGTACACTTACACAGGTATGCATACTTGTTTATGACACTGTTGACATGTGCGATTTATTATTTGAACATTTTATAGCTTTCAGTTGTCTTGACCACGGATCTGTGTCCGGCTTCCGCACAGCACATCAATCAATGCAAAAATGAAAAGTTAATCCAAAAAAAAAAAAATATATACATATAGATTTTATATTTTTGTTGTACATTTTTTGTTTTTATTTACACATTTACATTTTAAATATGAATATTTAATAAGTTCATAAAAAATGTCAGTTATTTGGTTTTACTGCACAAATGTCATGAAGTAAGCAAGCTTCCGCATTTTATACTCATTTATTATTATTTATTCGTTTTGTGCAATGTCCTTCTGTCCGCCTGTCCATCTGCCAGTCCGTCCGTATGAGTTCAATGCAATGCAATTCAATGCAGCCACAAACTTGAAATTCTATTCATATATTTTCTGGTACCCTCGAGCAATTCGGAAAATACTATCTGTAGCTTGATTAACATACTTTTTTTTATGGTATTTGGGACTTTAAGCTTTGAATATAGCACTTGACATTCTCTGTTAACTTAGATATTTATAATATCTTTTGATTCTACATTTGGTCCTAAAGTTTTTTTTATTGCACTATGTTTCTTTTATGTTAAAGTAAAAGAAAAGTAGATTCTGTATCAATTCAGATCATATATTTTTTTTTCAATTTGAAAACTCAGATTTTAAAAATCTAGAAATTGGTCTACCTTATATTGCAACAAACACAGCTACCAAATTGTTTTCGTATCTCGTCTCAAAGAAAAAAAGAAAATAAAAATATTTATATATATTTTGAGCAAAAATTAAACTTGAATTTGATTTTTTTTTTTTTTTTTTCATGAAACTAAAATGTGTTTTGTAAATATAGAATCCATTACCTTTAGTATTATATTTGTTCGAGGAAATTATGAATTATTCAGAAAAAAGGAAATTTTTTTTTTGCCAAAAAAATTTTGTTCCCAATTGTATAAATTGTTTTAGTTGAGAGATAGCTGTGATACAGGTTGCTTCATTTGATACGTTTTTAATTTAATTTTTGAAATGCATATTCTCGCTTTACGCTCAAACTCTAACTAATGGCGAGAAAAGTTTGTTATTTTCATATGAATGAAATGAAAACTTTTATAAAAATAATATAAATTGAATGAAAATATAAATTCTATTTGCCAGCTGCAGCAACTCAGATTTTATTTCTAAACTCAACAATTTAATATAAATCTTTTTGTGTCCGTCAGAATTTTACTTGAAATATATTTTCATAGACAAAATATATATTTCTGCAATATTTTGATTCTGCTGAAAGTTGGCTGTGACATCATCAGGGAGCTGTAATGTGTGTGTGTGTGTGTGTATTCATTCAATTTATTTGAGCTCACTTAGATTGCATTTGATTTTCAATGGAATTGTATAAAAATAAATCCACATTAAAGCTATCAATCTTAAAATCTGTGGCTGTCTTGAACCACAATTCAAAGAATCATAGATATAAATATATATATATATATATAGATATTTATATACCATATACTTTCAGTTGCTGGCCAGCTGTATCTCTGGCTAAAAGATGCTCGATTAATCGCGTGTCAAAGGTACAAGCAGCAAATCCACAACGAGCATTAGAATACTTAGCAACCCCCAAAAGGAACGGTCAAAGCAACCACCCAGTCAGCCATCTAAGAATCAAGAGGACAACCAAAAAGTGGGCACTGGGTTCAATGACATGAACAGAGAAAAAAGCAACACACGCACACTCACCCATACACACACACACAGACATGCACGCCATGTATGTGTGTATTGATAGTTGCTACATTTAAAATTCCACTGCTTACGATTTGAGTAAACGTTTTAGCTTATATGCGTGCTTGGCCCTTAGCTGTTGTTGCGCCGGTGCCACTGGCACTGGCACTGGCACTGACTGTGGCTGTGGCTATGGCTGTGGTTCTGGTTTAGGACTTTCCTTAAGTATTTATCGATTTGCAGTGTCGACATCGGCATCGGGATCGGGGCAACACTCATATATGCATATAAAGCGTGTAGCCAAATTGCACAAGTTAAGTTATTCAAATTGCACTCGTTACATTTTAGCCATTTGTGTGTGAGTAGTATATGCAGATATGAAGGTACACTGAGCGAAACTATTGAGCGTGTACTGCTTCAATATAATATGAGTTGAGTTTATATTTTATTGCTACAATTTAGATATTTATGTACATGTGTGCTTATGCAAATATTAACGTACAGTCAGTGAAAGCATTGAGCGTGTAGAACGTAAATCAAATTTAATAGAAAATATATATTTTATTATTATTATATTTTTGTTATTTATGTGCTAACAGATGCAGATATGTAGGCACTTTGAGTGAAATCTTTGAGTTTATTGTAGGGATATTCATATGTGTATATATAAAAGTACACTGTACAATTGATGATTAAGCTTATGTAACATTAAAAGCACTTAAATTAAGTTCTATTGTGTAGAAAATTAAGAATTTAAAATTTGTTTTCTATACATAAATTTTCCTATTTTTCTCGAATTCATAATGAATAAATTCAATACATAAATATTTTTGTACTTAATTCAGATAGTTCTTTTATCTCTTACATTCTTCATAATAAAGCTCAACATCATAAGTTTGATAAGCTCTACAAAAATATCTAAAAATAATATTCAATTTTATATTATTTTTATTATTTATATATAATTCAATACAATATTTTATATATTGTTTTTCTATATTTTTAAATCATATAACGTATTTTCTTCAAGTGTACCTTAGTAGTACTTATCTACATGGTTGCGAATTTGACGATGTTTTTGCATGTTTGTTCGTCCGCTTGGTCTCAACAAAGCGCCCTCAACAATTCGTAAACATATTCCCGTTATTTCACTTTGAATGCTGCCTCTAACTCTAACTGTGTATTTTAGCAAGCTAAAAAGTCACGCGATAGCTAAGAACACACAGTTCACGCTACGTAAACATACACGCACACACACACACTACAAGAACACAGAGGCGAGCGCACGCACACGCGGCGCTAACAGTTCCGTTATTTGTCACGGTTTGCTTTTAGCTAGCGCAACGCAGTACCGTTAGCCAGCGCTGCCAAAATTGAACTAACGCAGCTAACAACTGTTGTTTGCCACGCTGATGGTTTATTATTTATTATGCTGGCGGCGTTGCCAGACTGCGAACAGAATATGTTAGCTTAGCACGCAGACTCTCAGCTTGTAAAAGAGAGCGAAAGAGATGTGCTTTGTTGACGTTGTCGTTGTTGTTGTTGTTGCTGCAGCTGCTAGCTTTTTTTTATGAATGAGCGCCAATTAGCCAAGTTGACTGGCCATGCTTCATTATCGTCATTATGACTATTATTATTATTATTATTATTATTAATATTTTGCGAGACGGCTATAGAAATTGTATTAGCCAGCTTTGCTTTAAACGCAAATTGATTGCGAACATATTTTATGACGCTTGTCGAGTTAGCCGCATCTGAATGGTAAGGCAGCATCCTTCAGCATTTCGAGTGGATTTTCTCTTTACATGTGTGCATGTATGAGTGTGTGTGTGTGTGTTAAGCTGTTGTAAGCTCTATTTGCTTGAAAATATTGTCTTTGTAAATGCGATATGTGGCATGCCAGCGAAGCTCAGGTGTGTCATCATTTGTTTTGGAAATATTTACTTAGTCTTTCATAATTTTCTTCTCTCATGATTTTTTTATTTTTTATTTTTATTAGCATACTTTTGTGCGTCGCTCGCATTGTTTACACACATTTCATTATTTATTCTTTGGAATATTGCTATGCAGACCGAAGAAGCAAGAAATGAAAATAAGCAACCTTCGATAAAAATAAGGCAAGTACTCTCCACAGGCTCAGGCGCTTTAAGTGGAATTTAATTTCAGCAAAGTCAAAATTGTTTGCCAAGCCCAATAATCCAATGCGGTTAAAGTGTATCACACTCTTTTCTCCGGCTGCCTATACAGCAATACGCGCGAGTGTGTGTGTGTGTGTGTAAGTGTGTGCCAGTGTCAACAAAGGGCCTTAAAGCAGCCATTTTCTCAGCTTGAGCAAGTGGCATTGGCCTGCGTCTGTGTGCGCCGCCCATGAAACTGCTCTATCTGAGGTTTTCTCAAGTTGCGCTACTCTTTACAATCATAGCATTGCTAGTTGGCCAAGTCAAATGCCATGACAAATAATTTCAATATTTTCTTTAAAATATCTTAAGTAATTATGCTCAATTAGCTTCAACTGAGTCAAGTATTAGATTTTTATAAAAAATTGTTAAACTAAATGCAAATTTTTCCTAAGAAATTCGCTTGCCTAAAAATTGAAATTGTCGGAATGTAGAGTATTAAAGCAGGCGTCGCCATGCGAGGGCTATTTGGTTTTCTGGTTTTCCCCTTAGATTTAGGTCGATTGTCGTTGTTTCTTTTGTTTTTTACGTCGCTGGCAGACGGCAGTGAATGTCTCTGAGCCTTTTATGGAAGGTGGCATAAAAAGCAAAAAGCAAAAAGCAAAAGCAACAACAACAAAAAAATGGAAAGTAAAATTTTAATTTTGAGATTTTCAGTTGTTGAGCTGATAAATCACAAGCAGCTGGAATCGAGTTACTTTTTAATTAATTCATTTTGTTGCCATAAATGCAAATAGAGCAGAGTTGAAAGACATAGATAGAACTTGTTCTATTTGCCTCAACTCCTTGCATTCAGAGACGTTGTTTGTCTTTAGCCAACGACAAAGCTGCACTTTGTCGACTCTAACGAGCTGTTTGCCCGACAAATCAATTAGGGGTACAAAGCTCTTAAGGCAGCACTTTAGTTACTCTCTGAATTGTGCGAATATTCTCTCTATTATAGCAAATTTGCAGTTATTAAAAGAACTAACCAGCTCGGGGCTTGGTCAAATGCAGAAAAACTGAATTAATTTGCTATATTCTGCCTCTGTTGTCTTGCATAAAAATGAGAAAGCAGGTGGCTTATAAGGTGGGGTAAGTCAAATACAAGGACACGCCTTTGAAATATGTTTTCCTTGTTGAAAGCTGCGTAAAAGTGTTGCATGTTGTTGAGCGCTACAACAAAATGACAGCCGCAACATAGCAGAAAAAGCAAAGAAAAAAGCAACAGAAAAGTAGAATGGAAAAAAATGGAAGAAAAAAAAAACAACAAAAAATGGAAAGAGTACAAACAGGAGCATCCTCAAAGCAAAATACCAATTAAGTTACATGTTGCTTTTAAATTGCCTTGGCAAAGTTTTATCGCTGCAAGCGCCACATTTTCTGAGTGGTTTTAAAGCGTGTTTCAAACACAGCAGCGACAGCAATAGCAACAGCAACAGCAACACCAACAGCAGCAGCAACAGCAGAAATTGCATTTGCCGTGCTCCGCTCGGAAGATATAAAAAAAAATATTATGAAACAATCCAGTTGTGAATATATTGAAACATGAAAATCCTATCAAATCCAAGTAACATTCAGAAGGATACAAAACTCTTGCCCAGACAACACATATTGATTTTGCTAGAATCCTATAAGCAAATTCATTTTGGGAATTGTTGTTGAATCAATTGGTTCAATGTGAGGAAACTGTGGGAATTCCGAATGCTGTTGCCCATCACACGTTCAACTCCAAATACAAGCTGAACACATCAAAATACCAATGAAACAATTTGTAATATTGCTCTTTTTTGTTTGTTTTTTTTTTTTTTTTGCTCTCTTTCGATTTTTTTATTTTTTATTTTTTTGCCATATCAATCAACTGTTACAATTATTTTTTGTTACCCTGTAGAATCTGGTTTGCTGCATATGGGGTATGTGCTATTTATGCTCAGCTTGGATTACGCAATTTTAGATATTTTGTATATTTTGTCTAAAGTGAATTCTAATCTTAACAAAATAATATTATTCTACTTTTTTCTTACCCATACAGGCAATTAAATGAATATATTTTTCCATCCGTCTGTTGGATTCTTTTTAGTTCCTATTTTATTTGATTTTTTTTTATTAATTTGAATTAAATAAAATAAAAGAAACTCTTTGTTAAGCTCCTTTAAAGTCTGTTAATATTATATAAATATTTATTTTAATATTAATAAATGCCCCAGTCAGAAACAGCAATCCTATGCAGATATAACAGTATTGAACTACTCTACAGATATGTTACACTTCCACCACACAGCAATGTTCTCATCTCTAATCATATAATACGATAATAGCAAAACACAGGGTATTCGATAGTCACGCACACTTAAGCAAACACAATCGCATCGGTTTACGCACAACTGTGTGGCCATACCTATTGTACATTTAATCAGCGGAGTAGATCACAAACGAAAAGCCCTGTAAAATTTTGGAAAATTAATCAATAAATGGAATATGAATTGATGTACGCACGATTAAACCGAAAGTCTGGCGCATAGCAGCATGAGAATGAAGCCTGACAGCATGTCGCATGGCCTCAAAGTGTTAAATGTGCTAAAGTTGTTAATATAATTGCATAAATTAGCAGCTTATGGCGCATAAATGCGAATGCATTAAGGCCAGTCAATCTTTCATTTCATTATAGCAAAACAAACGAACCGCATTAAATACTAGGAAATTACGAAGCACTTCAACACAGAAATTGTTCACTTTTCAGACTCATTCAACAACGGTTTACAATGCCAAAGTTGAAATGAAATCCGCTTATTGTAAATTCGTTGAAGTTATCACAATGACCATTTACATTAATTGCATTTAATATTAATGCCAAAAGACTCTTCTTATTTATTTATTTATTTTTTTTTTATGCGGCGTCATTGTAAATTTAATCAGAGTAATTAAAATTGGGCAGTCGGGCGTGTTCAACTAGCAGTTTCTTAATAAATTAATTGTTTTTTGGAAAAATATATTTGAGCTCAAATTTTACTTAAAATTGGTTGAATTTCATATGAAAAGAACATTAAAATTATATTTAAAATATGTCGGAATTATAGATTTATTAAATATATATATTATTTAAATTAAATTTAAATTTCTAAAATTGTAAAAAAAAGAAATAATTGATATTTTGTATCAAATGCTTTGATTGTTATCAAAATTATAAATATACTATATAAATTTAAATGTAAATTAAAAAAAAAAAAAAAAGAAAAGAAATTTTAGATCATGTTTAGCAAATGTTTTCTATATTTTCAAAATTATGAATTTATTAAAAATATTTTTTTAATTAAAACAATGGAATATTAGAAAATTTACAGCAAATGCTTTCTATATTTTCAAATTGATCAATTATCTTAATCTTTTTAATTTCTTAAACTATATAAACGTAAATGTCTAACTCTCATAATACTTATTATCTTAACATTTTGTAAAATTTTCAATCGAATACTTAATTTTTTTACCTGCTTCAGCTTGAATGAAAACTTAGCCAACCATCAAATCTATTCTAAATTAAAATGATAAAATATTTTTAAATTTCAATATCTAAAATTCTGTTAAATGATTTTGAGTCTTCAAAGGATATGTCTTTAGTAACTTATCAGCTTGAAATTTGAATGAAAACTTAAGCAAAAAATATGTATATACAATTTATAATACACTAAAAAAGAGAGAAGTAGTTTTTTTTTTAACTTAACTTTAAATATTGTAAGCTTTATCAAATTAAGTTGGATCTTTACTAAAATTTGCCTTTCTTAACTCTCTCTGTCTAGCTCTGTCTAGCTTTCTTTCAAATGCCATTCAAATATGCAGGAAATTTTCTCATTTTTACTGTCTATGGCAAAAGTTGAATTCATTTGCAAAATGATTGTTTATTTATCTCTAAATGTCTCTAATTACGCCTTATCAATGCTGCACAGCTGGCAGCAAAAACAAATGGTATTTAAATGAAATGCATTCCATGTTTGCTTGATAACTGAAAGTTGAGGCAAATAATTTGTTGTGGCGCTTAATTTTGCTCAGAGTCGTTTGGCACACATTGCCAACAAATTTTTGGGCGGCAAATAATGATTGAAATTTTCCATTGTTGTTGCTGTTGCCGGCTTTGGACTTTGGGCAACGGTCACGTGAACGCCTCCAGTTGGGCCAAACCAGGCCCCAATGGACAATAAATTGTGGATGGCCGTGGCAATGGCAGTTTGCTGAGAGCAAACAAACCTTTTTATGGTCATGCTGTTATTATGTTATCTTCTTTGCACCACGATGGATAGGATATGTTGAGGCACAGATAGAGCTGGGGAGGGGGGGTTTGTGGGACACGTCAGGCCGAAACACATGTCATAACAGCGAACAGCATATGTAATAATAAGCCACCGTCGGCGACAAACAAACGACTGCGACGACGTCCATAAAAAGCGATGCGAACTTTGATAATAAAAGCCCGCAGAATTGTTAGCCATGGCTAACCCATATCAAATACATATAGACAGTAGACCTAAGTGGGTGCTGCTGCTGCTGCTCATTTTGTTGGCTTAATGTACTAGATTCTCAATTCAATGTGCCGGCATCCGTGAACTGGCATTTATAACTTCAAATTGTTGCCCCAGCTATCAATCTAGCTGTCATGTCATTAAAGACACTTATCGCAAATTTCAATGCTCGCTCCCCCGCCCATCCCATCTACTGTGAAGGCTTTCAATGTCGAAAACAGAAGCTCCCTGGCCGCAAACACGCAACTCTCCCACAACAACTTTCACATGCATAATTGAAAGAGCAAAGCGAGACAGGCGAATCGAATGAATTTTTTTTTCTTTTTGGTCTCACTCGTTGTGTTTAGCTCTTAAATACTTAATTTAGTGTTGCGAGGCCATACAATTGTTAGTTTTCCAAACATATTTGCACACACACACACACACACGGGGGCAGTAATTAAGACAACTAATTTATTACTTATTCTGGGAACTCATGGACTTACTTAAAATGGCTTTTATTTTTATTTATTTATTTATTTTTTGCGCTAGTCTACAAGTTTTTAGAACTAAAACAAAGACATTGATTTTATGAGGGATATTTGAAAAGTTTTCGATATATCGAATACTAAATAATACTAAATTGAATATGATAAAGAGAAATAGATTAGATATATGTATAAATATACATACATAATTCTTCATAATATACATATGTACATTTCGAGCTTGATGTGTTTAGGCATATGTACATTTGGTTCGAGGGAGAGACATAGACATGATATTTCGTTTTGGCTACTCCTACAAGGAATTCATCACTCTCTCTTCTGCCTGTTACATATGGGTTTAATAAATCAATATACACTGTTTAACAATATAATAAAATCAGCATAAAAATCATGCACATTTTTGTTTAACTTAGAATTAATGACAAAACTAAATATTTAAACATGCTTAATGCAAACAGAAAACATGTGAAATTTATTTAGATGTGATCAAAACGTAATTGATGGCCTTATAAAAGGGTAGCTTAAAAAATATGTCTATATAGGTATATAAAATATATTTATATAATATATCTACATACAAACTCAGTTACTGTCATCAAAAGTAAACCTCACTGTGTGGTAAGGGCAACTGATTTAATGGCATAAAATGCACTCGTGCAGATTAATTATGCAACTAATCAGATTACTCTACACACGCACACACACACACACACACATATATATATAAATTGGTTTTGCAATATCAACTGATGCCTAACTACCATTAATTAACCATTCGACAGCCGCAAGGTTGTCAATACGACTGACATTTGTTTGCCAGTTTGCTTGCAGCAGATGCAGCAACCACATAATGCCACAGCCAGTTGCAGCAACTGCTAATGAGATGCACACACAATGCCAGTTGCAGCGAAGGGAATTCGTTCTATTGAATGCGGGCAACGGATTGAGTCTTGAATTGGGCATTACGCTACGTGCCGTATCATTAATGGCGAGCTGACTGTCGAAGGCGAATGCGCTGGCCGCCTTTGAGCTGCTTTTCGCATAAAAGCATGCAAATATCAATTACGTATTTTATTCCACTCACAAACTGTTGCATTCGAGAGCTGAGCTCAGTGCAGCGTTTCAACGTTTGTGCGACGGAAATGCAAAAAAGCCTCTTGAATAAGAGGCCAACTTACGCGGCGTTCCTTTGTTTGAAGCATACAATTAAGACGCACAAAAGTAGGCAACACAAAAGAGCGCGAGTGCAGAGAGAGGTGCAAAGAAGGAAAGAGGGAGAGAGTGAGAGCTAGCAGACGACTTGATGCGCTTACTAGCATACGGGAGTACTTTAAAAAAGAATACTTATATTTTAATATTGAGTGACTATTTATTAAAGATTTGTATGTAATATTTATTGAATTGTGAGTATCTACATAGAATTGACTACGTCTATCGCAGCTTCACTCTACTTGATATTAAGCATTTCCTTAAATTTCTGAATCCTTGCCCACTTCATGTGCATATATCAACTCAGTACTACCCCTGGAAAGGGTATAGGCACCGCAATGCAACAAGCTGGCCCATAAAAAGAAAACTCTTGAAACTATAAACACAGACAAATACGAACAACAATTTTTGCAGTTTTAATGCATTTTTTATTCAAGCAGTAAAAAAGCTTATACAAAGGTTTAAGCAGGGCAGCTCAACTAAAGAATGCTCTGTAATAAAAGAACTGATGTAATGAAATGAAAATGTATGAAGGAAGTTTTCATGCTCTTTCGATTAGGTCATACAAGTTCTGTGAACATATATGCTTTAAATGAAATGAAGTATAATAATACAAATTCGATTGCAAAAATACAAATATATATTTATATTATTCTTATTCAATTGCTAAGCATCGAAATATTTTGTTGAAAAATCTGAAAATTTGTAAGAAATAAAAGAAAAAATAAGAAAAAAAAATAAATAAAAATAAAATTAAAATTAAAATATTTTAAATACTCTCTTTTGAATAAACACGACACTATCGCTGCACTTCAGCCAAGTCTTAAGCAAACTCATAATGAACCCACCAAGCTGAAATGAAACAAGTTGGTCCGAAATAATAATAGCAAGTGCATGTTATGCATAAAAGAAAAAAAATCTAGGCTAAGCACACGAATCGTTAAGCTGGCACACAGTATTTGATTGCATATATTTTGTACGCTAATGGACTTTGGGCAGTGGCTAATAAGCTGCTCGGACATTGCAGCTGGCTGAACGCCTCGGGCATGGGTCTGGGCCATGGGTCTGTCTTCATTAGGTATCCGACACCGTGCCCGAGGGCAGAGACTCGTTTTAATCTAATGAAGCGCATGGGCATCAAATCAAGTGGAGTGTGTAATTGTTGCCCCTGGCCAATTGTAGGGCATGTTATATACACTTTACCAAAAAGTCGATATGTCGCCGACACTAGGACATGCTGCTGTGTCTCTGTTTGCTCTGCTACTAAAATAACAAAGCACTCGAACGTGATGTCATGTGCCTCAATATTGCCCCGCTGCCCGAAACAATTTCAATGGAGAGAGTATTATTCCGAGCCCAGCACAGTCAAGAGTCAAGAGTCGAAGCCGAAGTCACAGGCGAAAGGCGCAGGCGAAAGGCGCAAGGCACAAGGCAAAGGCAAAAAGTAAATAAACTAGAAATAAGATTAATGCTGCACCCTCTGACGCGTATCTGTGTATCAGATCTCACACCCGGCACTTCCGAACAGAAGCAACCCAAATATTTGCCAGACATTCAAAATTCAACTTTAAAATGTTGCCCCAGCTCAAGGAGCAACACACGAAAATAAATATGTGCTCGTAAGTGTTTGCTGCCAGTCAAAAGTTTCACTTTGTCAAAAGACAAATTGCAGGCGAACTTTATTGACACCTGGCATTCAAGTTCCGTCAAAAGGCATCATCAGCAGCAGGAGAAGCAGTAGCAGCACCGGCAGGAGTAGACGCAGCAGCAGCAGCCGCAGGAGCCGGAGCAGCTCATCATAAGTCAATGTGTAATATCTTTTGGTATTTTACTCATTTCAAGCTTACAAATTGTTAACAATAACTTAGTTTAAGATATTTAAACTATTTAAATCTCGCCCATTATCAGCTGTAATGTGTTATGCCGGCGTTATGAGCGCGTTTTCAAAATATTAACTTTATGTATAAAGTCATAGGGTAAACAGCGTTTGGCTTTTAAACTTGGCCAATTCGCAAAACTTTGCCAAAACTTAGAAGTTTGTCATGCTCAACATGTTTGTCCAGTGCCAGGCATTCCATAAAGAATTTAAATGGGGTATAATGAGGACTACATATTTTTGCAATGTAAGAGCATATATCTTTAACAAGATAATTGCTAAATATAAAAAATTTAGTTTTTTTTACATATTACAAATTCCATTTTTGTATAGTTCATAACAATAATTTTTCTTTTCATTTCGTATTCATTTACTTACAAGATTATTTTTCCTGTTTGTCACATTATTTGGCATTATGATGCCTAAAGAAAATTATTTTAAAAAATTATAATAACAATAAAAATAATAATAAATAGGTTTTGCTATATATTAATGCTCTTATGAGTGGCCCAATAAATTTATTGCTCTATCTTTAGAGGCAAAATTTAGAAGTCCTCATGAATACAATGTTTTCTTTAGAGTACAAAAATATGCAATAAATATAAATAAACTAAATTTACTAGAAGATTTCTTTTGTATAGGGAAGTATAAGTATTCTTATCTGTAATGGCTATAATCTACTCTTTGAAACATCCTTCTCTTAAGATGTTTATTTGGGATAACATTTGCATGATTTTAGATTCAATTTAGCATATCTCAGATTGACTTTTCTTACATTATTTTTTGTTACTATTATTATAACATTATTGGTGTGACTAAGGTATATGTAAGTTGCTGAAACCTAAATTGCCAACGATATACATTTTCTATCTATAATCTAATCTATAGAGGTTATCGCACTATTTCTATTCTCTCTACTCTCTACTCTTTCCTTTCTGCACTCTCTGACTACTATTTCTAATTTCCTTTCATTGCCTTTGTCTGTCTCTCTTCAAATTGTCTTCAGCAACTTTTGTAATCTTTTTCGCGTCAAATTAACTTTTTTCATATTAACGCCAGGGTCGCGGCATTTGAATCAGTAAATAATAAATTTAATTATGCTAAATAAACATAAGTCGGCAATTAACCTTTACAAATGATTGAGGTCAGAGTTGCTGAAAAGGTTGGCAGATTTCAACAGGGCTCAAAACGTCTTAATTTTTATTATGTTTAGCTTATTAAAAAATATTTTTTTAAAATATTATAGGTATAAATTGAAAATAAATATGCGCTAAAATATAGAAATTTCTCAATTGCCATACTCCAAGTGGGCTTACCGAAAATAAATCTGAAATCATTTGAACACCAGATAGCGAATGAGCATGAATAAATGAATGAATGAATGAATGAATGAGTATGAGTATGAGTATATTCTTTTACTGAAATTACTGAGAGTCTGCTATAAAGAGGATTACTCCGTGCTCTACCTTTAGGGCGACTTTAGGGACAAGGCTATAATACATACATTAGTATGTTTTTTTTTATTTTGTTCCCTAAGTAGGGAAATCATCTCAATCTTTTCTGCTGCTTGATTTTCTTAAGTTTTTTAACAAGATTTTTTCACTATAATTTATGAAAGCTGCTTTGCACTTGAATGCGTTTAGGCATAAGCTTCACCAGTTCCACAAATTCAATGCAAATTCCAGACATTTCATACTACATTTAATTGATTTCAAACATATGAAATTTCTGGAATTCCAGGAATAATACTTGATATCAGAATATTGAATTCAATTCTATGGAAAATTTTACTAAAGAACTATGAATAATTGAGTTAATTTGCCAATTTGAATGAGCTGAGCATGTCGCAGCTTCAGTTGCCAGCCAAGTGAGCAGATCCTTTAAGCTACCAGCAAATGCAGAGAGACTAGACACTAATTTTGTAGCAAACTACGTGACATCGAAGCTAATTATTTGAAGCAATTGAAGGCATTTCTGGCCGCGGTGGCCAACAAGTGCATAACAGAGCCATTTAATGGCCGTTGACATGGTTGCGTATCATGCAAATTAGGTGGTCAAATGCCAGAGCAAACTCAATTAGTCTACACACACAGAGAGAGAGAGAGAGAGAGAGAGAGAAAAAGAGAGAGAGAAAGAGAGGGAGTGAGTGTCTAAGCCCATTTGACAGTTGATAGCAAAAGCAAAGTGTGTGAGTCGATTCATTTGGCAGTTAAAATTGTTTGCACAGCAGCTACGATTGACCATTTTTTGGCCACTTTGGTGCTTGACGTAATTGAGGGCAATGTCAATATTTCAGCTTAAAATGTTGAATGTTGACGGGATGACAGTCAGTCTGTCAGTCAGACTCAGAGCAGCCAAAGCGCCAAAACACAAATATTTACCAAGTTCTCATCGTCTCTGTTTTTGCCTCACTTAGTGAAATATTAATTTCGGTTTGTGCGAAAAGTTTTGCCATATTGAACTAAGGTAAAATTTCTGTTGAAAGTTTTGCATGAAATTTTATTGAATTTTGCTTTTGATGCGTTTTGGGTACGAAGACAATTGAATCTAAGTTGTTGACAAATGCAGCCAATTTAAAACTTATTGATAAAGTCGAAAGTTTTTAGTTTCCATAAAACAAAACTTTATTTTGAGTTTTCTTTTTTCTTTTTTGGTCAATTTACCGTTGGCCCGGTCATTAATTTTGCAGCACGTCCGTTATTGTTTAGCAGCCAGAAAGTGCCTTAACGTGCGCTATCAGAAAATCGAATTGACCCCGCCACAATTGATGGCCATCAAATTCAATATATGTATGGGCCGTGGCCATAAAACGATCACCACGTGGCTGCGTTCAATTTAATGCAGTGCTGCATACCCTGTACTTAATCAAAAATGGCTAACAAGGGTGTAATGAATGTCTAAGTGTGCAAAAGAGAGAGGGTTTTGGAAAGGCGGAGAAATATGGCCAAGTATATAAAGCACTGGACTGACATAATTTCAAGTTTATTTTTCTCTTGAGAGCAGGAATTTATGCGAATAGTGTGAAAATTATATGAGTTTATGTTCAAGGGAAAGCACACATAAAAAACTTGAACTCTGTTCAAGGGAAGTATATAAAAAATGTACATATATCTGCGCTGATGTCCAAGGGAAGGAATATAAAATACAGATTTATGAGCACGAATTTGATATTTATATAACTCGCGTGTTTAAATTGTTATGAATCCCAAGAGAAATTTATCAGAGATTATTTAAGTATTTCCTTAAGTATTGAAAAAGCTAAGGTTTCATTAAACTGATTCATAGGATGTAGATAAATAGATAGATTGTTTTAGCATTGAGAGAGAAATCATTAAATGTATGATGTATGATGTACTTATGAAGCAAGACATACATCAGTATAGAGATGGGGATGTTGAAGCATGAACATTTTATTGACGAAAATCTAATAAAGACGTCTTCTAAACAAAGCTTGCATTGCATTGAGAAATTCACTATCTTCTCAAGAGATACTATAAGTTATTATTTAAGAGATCCAATTAAAATGGATTGTTCTTCAGAGATTTATGTATAATCAGTGCAAATATATATATTTTATCTCAAACAGCCGGAAACATCCCACGATACACAAACTGCATTAAATATAGATTTATTTTGATTATTTTGTTAGCAGAGTGAAGCTACTTATTAAATTTTATGTGGAGATATGGTTTCATAATTCATCAGAATATTTCTGTAGTATGTTCATTATTATTTTGTTTTTTTTATATCTTAAATCTTTATCGATTTACCTCGACATTTTCCTATACATTTTCCTATATATTTCCAGACCCCAAACACAAATCGACTCATACAATCTCTTAAACTCTCCCACTCTCAGGAAAATTCCTTGCTCACCCAACTCGTCTGAATTTCTCTCTTTAGTCTGCCTACAGGATATTCGCTAGTCAACTAAGCTCCGTTTTTAAGCATTTTCACTTGATTCATATTGCGTTTTATGGTCATGTTGAGCTCTTCACACGCAACACGTCCAACAGTTGGGTCACGTGCGACCAGAGCTTAAAATGTTGAATGAGAGCGACACCCAAGCAAGCTAAACCCAAAAAAAAAAAAAAAAAATTAAAATAAAAATAAAAAACACATTGAGAAAAACAAAAACACTCAAAGTCTTAGCCAATCGTCTTAGCTGGCAGTTCGATTCGTTTTTGCTGATGCTACAAGAATTTGTCGTATTTCTTTGCTGTTGCAACTTTAAATGTTGGCCTTTATTCGCATGGCATGAGCAAATACACAATCTTTATCTTTATCTTTACTTCGCGTATTGGCTCAACACTTGAGCTTGAACTTTCATTGTTAACAACAGAGCAGCGACAACAATGAAAATCTACTCGAAGTTCCATTTGAATTGTTGAATTTTAACAAAGCCCCAAATATGGAAATGCAGCCGCACTTAAGTGTTTGAACGAGACGATAGAGAGTGAGAAAGAGCGAGAGAGTGAGAGAGAGGGTGTTAGAGTGAGAGACGTGGTAATTAAACTGTCAAAACATGGGTCACTTCTCTAGTAGCTCAGCCAACTTCAAAGCATTCACTCCAAATATATATATATGCGGCCCAGACAAAAATCTACATGAAATTCTAATTTCCATTCCAGTTAGGAGCACAATATCCTGTTTAAGAGCAACCACACCGTAAACAATTTGCCATGCTCTGTCCTGTTCTGTTCTGTCCCCGACGGGAAATGAGTTCCATGTGGCCATATCTCACTCCGCCGTAAAGCAGGCTACGGTTTTTAAAACTTGCCGCTAGCTTAAACTAATGGCACGCATTAATCACAGGATGCGTGTGCAGATTGTTAAGAGTAGAAAGAAAATAAAACCTTTTTGGTAGGGTAAAAGCAACGCTTTGACTGCGAGTTAATACACATAAATTTGTATGCTTAACAATTAATTAAACCGCTACAGGGATGTGCTCTGTGGCATCAGAGATTACTTTGCTACAAGCCAATATGCCTGTTTACATTGATTAAACAGAGTATTCTGTTTTCTGTCTATATTCTATAGATCTCTAACATTCAAGTTTTTGTTATTTAAGCTAAATTTCGCTGAAATTATCGAAATTTAAATGCAATTTTATTATTATTTATATTTTGCCTCAATATTTATATTTTTCTTCAAGCCAATTTGCCTGCTTACATTCATTAAACAGAGTATTCTGCTTAATAAGGTTCCATATTAAAGCACTGGTTATTTGGGCAAAATTTTGCTTAATTTAAATGAACTTTTATTTATTTAAACTTTTTCTTTTTTTCTGCCTTTACCTTTTGCAGTCGCACCTGCTTTTGGCTATGCCAGCCACACGTAGCCCGCCCAGGCCTTTTGAGTGTCAAGCACGTTTTTTGTTCAAAAGCCAAAGGATGTTTCTTGGAGGCCACCTTGGCGCCTCATCTAAATAAATCATTATTTTATTTTTGTGAGCGACTTTTCTGCATGGCCAAATTCAATTAGTAGCACAGCCTGAACACGTAACCTACACACACCCACATATGTATATGCTTTGAAGCAGGCAGGCACTCAACACTTTTGTAAGTTCCCCCGGTGTATATCAGCTTTAATTGAATTTGTGGCATGCCACTCGCTCAAGTGTTTTAAATTGTGCCAAGTGCCTAGAATATATTGCTCTCTAAAAACATACAAAGAAAAATGCAGAAATTCGCCAGCCTTTTTGTGCCAATTTGACTGGCAAAATAGAAAAAGGCAAGCAAACAGAAGACTTATTAGAGCAAAGCAAATTGGACCTGCTCCTGTTGATTGCCTACACTCAGATGCGCTGAAACAGAAACCGAAACACATAAACACAGAAGGAGAACAAGAAACAGCTAAAGCAACAGCAACATCAGCTCGTACTCACATTTGGTTATAACGTTCAGTCAAAGATGGAAATTGTGTATTTAAGACGCTTTAACATGCAGAGCGGCGCCAGCGAATGTCTCAAGCGCCTTTGGCTTGGCTCTGGCTATGTCTATGGCTCTGGCTCTGACTGGTTTTGTTTATGTGTGTAAGTGATATTTATTTGCACTTTGCTGACTGGCGCCAGAGTCTAGCACACTCAACACGCACATACACACACACACACACACACACACACACACGCACACACACCCAGGCAGAGTTTGACGTGTCGCGTGTTAGCGTCTTTTTTGATTACGTTCACTTTGTTGCCCGACAATGCGGCAATGGCAACCGCAACGTTCAATGTCCACAAGCGAACTGAAAGCATCCTATGAAAACAAAAAAAAAAAAGAAAGAAAAAGAATCACATTCAGACACGCGCAGGCGCTTGACCCACTCGAAGAGCGGCTTCGAATGCCGGTGCAGGAGGCGGTGCTTGTGCAGGAGGCAGGGCAGGTGACAGGTGGCAGGTGCCATTGAGCGCACAATTTGAAGCTAAGCGTGTGTGGCAGCAGCCATTGACATAGCCGGAAGAACACGCAGAGTCAACAAGTTTACATTTACTAATATTGTTTATTTTCCAGCTAAAAATACCCTGTAAATAGTAGATAAGGAATTACAAAAATAGTTGTGGGAAAGTTGTTCTTTTTTTATGTGTTTGTTACATTTGTCATTTTTATTTTTATCTATTTGCCTTGTGCTTTCCTGTTCGCTTGAGAAGGAAGGAAATCGCATTTATAGACAATCAAAGCGAAGCCCAGCTATATTTTATGCTTATCTCGCCTAGCTGGATAATTATGCACAATTAAAGTTTAGCTGCGATTGACACAAATTTCATTTACCAAGAGCAAAAATGTTATTAGGTGACAGGCAATTCAATTAGTCGTCACTAATTCAATTATTAATCAAAGATTAATTTTCAATTTTTTGCTGGCAAATTTTACATTTTTAGAGCTGGAGGAGTCATTGGGTAAGTGGGTTACTATTACATCTACTCTTTGGATTGAGCGGAAATTATAAATATACGACTTGGCAAATGTAGAAGTAAGTGTGATCGGGCATGCGTGAGCAGGAGATGCCCTGGAAATTACTATTATTATATGTATAAAATATCATGGCGTTTGGATGAGCGATCGACAGAAAGTGATAAACATATATTCACGTGGCACTAATTAATTTGCATTTTGAATATCAGTGCAGTTTAATCCGGTTATAACGACGCTCAAGATACTGTGATTATATCCACTGTATATGCATTGAATTCACTATATGTATGTCGATAAATTTGCTCATTGTTTAAGTTAAGACAGATTACAAATAAAACATTAACTTATGAAAAAATAAATAAATAAAAAATAAATAATTTTAAAAAAAATAAATAATACATTTCCTTCATCATATGGCCATATATGGTCATATAAATATAAATACAAGTAAATAAATAAATCATTAAATAATAAAAATAAAAACATAAATAAATAACAAATTTCAAAAAGTTGCTTCATCATATGGCCGGATAGTTAAATAGAGAGAGAGAGAGAGAGAGAGAGAGAGAGAGAGAGAGAGAGAGAGAGAGAGAGAGAGAGTGAGAGAGAGAGAGAGAGAGAGACAGAGATGAGAGAGAGAGAGACAGAGAGAGAGAGAGAATAGAGAGGGAACCAGCTTAATCTCGATCAATTTGCGCTGATCAAGTATTTATATGCCGTTTACATACATTTTCATATAATACATTATTCCCAGTATTTTCTCCTCCAAAAAATAGAACGATATAACAATATATACATATTTATATTTATGCAATATATTATATTTATGTTGGACTTGCTCAACAAATCCATACATCAAGTCGCAGCAAAATTCAATAAATATTATTTATTTGGTTAAAGGAAAAGTATTATGCAGTCAGTTGCGCTCAACTTAAATGTTCTCAGTTGACTTACCGATTAAAACACATGCTGCTACATTAATTTATAAATATATAATTGCATTTAAAGTGATAAATGTCTCATGCCAACAAAAAGAGAAATAACATAAAACACTTTTGTGCTGCTGCAGGCGTTACTGCAATTTCAATACAAAATATATAAATGTTTTATATGACAACTAGCTACAAATGCTTATTATTTTTTCTGTTTATAAAAATAAATAAAATAAATTGCATATGCAACAAATATTTCAATGATGTAATGCAACACCAAAGCGAATGAAACAATTGCATTGTCACCTTTGTATGGGAATTTATATACGCATATATACATACATACATACATGCTATATACTTACATACATATTGGTATATTCCTTTGCTTATTTATGGAGCACTTGGAACACAATACGAATGCAATTAATTTGTTATTGGAGTGGCACAAGGGTCGCCCTGTGACGCTGCCATTCATTTTCATTGCGTATACGACTCCTGTGTGTATGTGTGTTTATGTGTGTATAAGTGTGTGTGTGCGCACAGACCAATGCTCAGCTGAAATGGCAATCGTTTGTGTTTGACATATAGACGCGTTTTCAATGGCATATATGCGCCCTATAAAATTAAAAATCTAAAATAACCATATATGACATAGCATTGCATGAGAACTGTGACAGCTGCTCTGGTGCGATTGCGAGGCATCGTCACATATCCCATGTCTCATGTTCCATGCGTCTCATGTATCTCATTGTTTTTAATATTGTTGCACAAATATCATAAATATAAATTGTCAAGCAATTGCTATTGGTCCTTGTGTGTCTGTGTGTGTGTGTTTTATTCGTGTTTGTGTTGTTGACGCGCTCATTAGTTACCATTGAGCCGAATGGCGAAAAGGTCGACACGCCTCGTTTAATTGCTAGCCAAAAACAAAAACAAAAAAACATCGACGCAAAATCGCTTTTCATGGCAGCTGAAGCTTACAAATTGTTGTCACATTGTTTTATTTTCTAACATCAACTTGAGCAACCAGTTAATACCCTTTGAAATTATTGTTTCATTATGAAAGAGTAAAAACTTTTCTGTTATTTAATTTAATTCAATTTAATGTTATAATAAGAGTAATAATATTTTCCATAACTGTATTTCATCAGGCCTTTAAGTTGTTGATGATGTTTAAAAATTAAAATATAAAAAAATATTTGCTATTTTTTATAGTAATATCATAAGCTTATTTAAATCGGCGAAAATAATTTTAAAAATTAATTATATTTATGTAAAGTTGTTAATGCATTACAAACGATGATAGTTTTAAAGATGGCGAGAAAGGTAGATAAAGAGATATAGCTCTTTATCTCTGGAGAGAGATGGAAAAGGATACAGAGAAAGAAGAAGAGAGAGAGTTACAGAGAGAGAGAGAGAGAGAGAGAGAAAGAGAGAGAGGGAGTTTGAGAGGTGAAGGGTGATGGAGGCAAATATAGAGAAAGAAATAATAGAGACAGATGAAAGGAGAAACATCGAGGGGGAGAATGAAAGTGAGAGAGATTGAGAGATTTTGAGACAGAGAGAGAGAGAGAGAGAGAGAGAGAGAGAGAGAGAGAGAGAGTTTGCCGATATTAGAACTTATAAGATAATGATTGGATTCGGATACTATTCCATAAATTATGCCATTGATGTAGGCAAGCTATCAAACATATGTTGTTTCTATAGCTCTAAATTTGCCATTCTGTATTATAAATCTGTGTACCTATATTTATTTTTATATAACAAATTGATATATATTTAAATTTATATAAATATATATTATATGTATTATTAACTAGCAGTCCTTTTATATTTTATGTATGTGCTATTTTGATATTTTTTAAAATTTAATAACTCTTGCCTGCATATCTCTCACTGAATGTGTTTAGTGAGTATTTCCGACTATAGCCCACTCTAAAAACAATTTTTTCCTAGTATTTCAGCATTTGTTTTCTCTCTATCTCTCTCCCTCTCTTTACTTTTTGTTGATGTTGGCTAAGCGCACTTTAAACACGCCAACATCTATCGTTGCGTGAATGCTTACCACAGACAGAGCCACACACAGCCACACACCCAGAGACAGAGGCAGAACAAGATAGGACAGCCCAGCACAGCACAGAATAGGACACATCAATCCCACACAAGTTGCGCTCAAAGGCACGTTCAATGTATGTGGGGTTACCATAGTTGGAACCATAACATGGCAACAGCGCTAATGCCAAAAGAGTGTAGCAAGGACTTTTTCCTCGTAGGGCTTTACTATTGCCAGAACGTGTTCATATTGTGTTTACGTTGCGACATCGCAAATGCATGGACACAAAGCTGGAGTGGTTACAGCAATGCAACTGAGTTCGGTTTAACCTGTTGACTAGACTGTCTATCAAAAATAGAGCGTAACGATTGTTAGCTCGATTAATTCGTGGAAAAAAAATTGTTTATTGAGTTGAAAATTCCTTGAAAATTTGCAAAGAGCATAGCTCGTATGCATATAATAAAATAAAAATAAACCAATTGAATAATACAATAAAATGTATTTAGAAATTTTCGAAAAAATGTTGTCTTTGAATGCCTCTTGAATCCTTATCAAAATCTTGCAGCAGTCATATAACTGTCCAACCTAACGTGGATGTGTCTCGGCACAGCCCTTGCTCCCTTGGAGCAAGACAAAAGGCACGTAAATATGCACATGAGGCAAAAGTGACGTTAAATACGACAACGAGGCAAGGACGACATCTGGCTGGCTGGCTGGCTGGCTGGCTGACTTTTAGGCATGGGAATTAAGTCACATCGTGCTGTCACTGCCAGTAAAAGACATAAGCGCATCTCATCGATATGCATGCAAGACAATGAAGTCGAGAGTAATTTGAATTAAAGTAGAGTTTCATTGAGGGTCATAATCAAATGTAGTCGCCAAATGCTTGAAGCTGTAATCATTAGAGCCTGTTTAAGTACGCATATTCAGGGCAGATTCAAAGCGCGGCGTAGAACGGCTGTGGGAGAAAAAGTTGAGATTTCTTTGACATTTCAAATTAAATATGCAAATGTGCGCTGGTCGTTGGGCCTTGGGCGTCGGTAAATGGCGCCAACAACAGTTGCCATTTCATTCTGTTGATGTATCCTTTGCTTGACTGAATATGATTTCACTTTTTTTTTAATATTTCTATTTTTATTATCGATTTTGGCTGTGACTGTTGACTGGAAGCAGACGCTGGCACAATCATTGCGATTCTCCTGGCGCAATGCCGGCTGAGAAAACGAGAAACGAAATAACGTATATTCAATGTGTGTACGTATCTCTATCTCTCTTCATATGTATATATATTATATACTTGTAAGTATTATTGCTAGCAATATAATCTGCTGTTGGAGTAGCTGGAGAGATTTTATAACGAAATTAATGAGGCAATTTTCCACAGCCAATGCTAATGCACGCTGGCAGTCAATGCTTGACTTATACATATTTATGACATCTTTCATAGAAAATGAATAAAACAAAATCATTTTAAATTCCACGATCTGAATAAGAAGCCCACAATCACAATACGACAAATATTTTATATTGCGCCTCCTAAAAGTATGCAACAAAATTTTGCTATCATTGCTGTACAAGCAAGCTTGTGTGTGTGTGTGTGTAAGTACTTATATATATTGCAATTCAAGGTATACTCAATTTAATGCTAGACATTTTGACAAGCAACTCAGCAAATCCTTTAAAAGAAAACAGATAAAGCTGAATAGAGCAGCTGCTCTAGCTGCCATAAAACACAATTTCACAATAGCCCGAAGCCACTGACAGGTCAAGGAAAATGTCGGCCGACATACGTGTCGTCATGTATATAACTACTTTTAGTTTATTTGTTTAAACAAAGCAAAGTTGTGAGGCTGTGCGCTCACAGAAAACTTTCATGAAAGACTTTCAGAAAGTCTACTACAAATAATTGGCAAAGAAACAGTCGAAGAAAAGAAAAAGTATAGTATATACATATATCAATATCATATATGCATATATAAGTTCATACCAAACATCAACTTAGAATGCAAAATAATAATTAAATGCAATTTTCATAAAATCAACTTTAACTTTTTGAATAACGAAGAAAATAAAAGAAATAATATGCAAAATATAAAATTTGAACATTTTGTAAACATTTTAGTTGAAGTTTAAATAGTAAAACAACAATTTTTATTTCATTTTGTTGCCATTTATTAAATTATTCAAAGAGAGTAGTACAAAAAAAAACTTAAACAAAAATTCTTTTCGCCTAATTACACAGTTCAGTTAACTAAATTAGGAAAACAGATTTGTAATTGTATCTTTATCTTTATACGAATTTCGTATGCTTAACAAGAATATCTAAGAGAAAGTTAGTTGAGTTAGCCAGGCCCAAAGCTCAGCGTTAACAATTTCTAATTCCAATTTATTATGTTAAGCAATGTAGGTTAAGTTTAAGCTATTGTTGCTGCCATTTGTTGTATTCGCCTGTCATATTCATGCACAGGCAGATAGATAATTCAAGGCAGCTTTTATTATATAGTTTGATTTGCGGTTCATTGATTAATTCAATTGCTATACAAAATAATCATATCCAGTAAATTAAAATTACGTACGTACAAAATATTCCTTTTACAAACTAATATCAAAGTTTAGTTATCAACAGTTTAATTTGTGACCGTCGCATGCAGCATGCGCGTGCCTTGCTCTCTCTCTATATATGGTACTATACAGTTAATACATTGTATTTCATTTGTATATTCCTATAGATGTTGCATGTTATAAGTAGTGTACTATTTGCTGTCTGTATGCGTATGGATTGTTACGTTATGGCTATTAACTTCAATTTCAAATCTATTGTTATATTATTTTCCATCTTCTTTTTTGTATTATTATTATTATTATTACAATATTAATTGCGGTCTGCGGCTTCAGCTAACTTACATGCAATCAATGACTTTGTATTTCTTTTATCACAATTCCATTTATAATTTCCATATTTGTTATCAATTCGTTGTAGATTGTTGAAATCGTACACTGTCCGGTTACAGTTGCACAAGTTTCATATGGTTTGCAATGCTATTGTCAACTAGTTTACAATAAATAATGAAAGTTGTTTATGAATGATAATCAGGCTTTCTGTCGGCTGAACAGTTTCAAAATTCATGCTCTATACATATGTATGTACATCAAAGAATATTCAGGGGATGGATACGGGGTCGAAACTCAAAATGTTCGCTTCTAGCTAAATCATAAGTATAAAAATAAATCCATTTGCAAATTATAATAAAGCTGTCAAATCGAACTATGGACTGACTCGTTAGTTCTGCTGCTGTTGATGTTGCTGCCATCGGCTGTGGCAACTGTTGCGGTTTCCGTTGCAACTGTTGCTGGTGCTTGTGGTGGTGGTGCTGCAGCTGGTTTGCCTGCATTTAATTTTGCTTTAACTTTCAACAACAGAGCTTCAAAGGAATCCTCCTGCTGTGGAGCAGCTGGTGCTGCTGTAGGAAACACATACGAATGGTAGTTGTTGATGCCGGCATTGTCTGTAAGTTGTCAAATATAATTAATACGTTCATTAGAAGTAAATACCACGTCAACATACCCAAATCTGCATAGGAAGCGCGACAGAATGCGCGTCGTCCGCCAAAGCTAATGTCATACATATTGATTTGCGCATCTCTGGCACTTGTATCGATGGCCGTAAAAGCATCCTGCGCACGTTCGAAGGTCACAAAGCCATACTTCATGCTGTTCAATAACAAAAAGTTAAATTAAAAACTGAAGAAACTTTTTAAAAACATTTTCTCTGTTATCAACTTACCCATTCTCTTTGTAGTGTATGGTTATTTGTTTGATATTGCCATAGGGCAAAAACTTTCTACGCAACATCTCCTTGGTGGTCTCCGTCTCGATACGACCTACATAGACAATGCGACGTTCCTCAACAGCTGGCTGCGAAACATACCGATCCGCATTGCCACGTCTATTGTTCCCACTGCCATAGCGTGTGGCTGAGATGGAACGTGAACGTGAACGCGAACGCCTGTGGGGACTACGACTCCTCTCACGATCGCTATACTCAGAGCCCGATGTGGTGCAGTTGTCACGTGTCTGATTTTTCGAGCGGCGCTTGTTGTAACTCGTGCGACGTTGCCGCTGCTGACGTTCGTATTTTGCAGCTTCCGAATTGGACGAGGAACTCACCGAGCTGCGATGACGACGTGTGCTGCGCGAAGAGTAGCCGCCACCGCCAATACTGCTGCCACAGGCTGGCATCGCATCCGAGTGACGCAAACGCTCCGTTGAATTGGAATTGGAGCGTGAGCGATATGAGGCCATGCTGCTGCATGTGGAGGACGATGAGCTGCAGCTAGTTTCATTCGTTGATAAGCCTTCGACGTGACGTTTACGATAGGAGCGACGCGTGCGCTCACGCGATTGCCGTGTCGTCGGCAATGTCAGCTGTGGAAATTCGGGTTGCAATTCAGTTTGAGTACCCATGCTGACCATGCGCTTGCGTATGCGATTCTTGGGCAGATGCATGATGACCATATCCTCGCCATGCTGCCCATTCTTATCAGCAGCATCTGCTGTTGCTACTGCAGTAGGTGTTGCCAGCGCTTCGCTGTTCGTCTGCTTAACCACCTCACTCTGTATGCTGGCTATCAGCGAGTTGGTCATGTCTTTGCCTGCATCACTGCCATTGGAGATGTTATACAAGAGCACCGAGGATTTCAATAGTGAGCGCGAAGAGGCTGTCGTTGTCTTGTTATCTCTAAGCGCAACGCTTGCCTGGTGCGGCGGTATCGTAATATCAGTATTACAGCTAACCGAAACAATAATTATCTCTTCATAGTCCGCCTGCAGCTTACTGCTGGCCGTAGGTGCAGCATCCGTCTCGGGCTCAGTCTCCATGCAGTAGGTGTCCTTAACAATATCCTTGAGCGGCGGCAATTTCGTTACTTTGGGCACCTTTGCTCTCACACGCGAGTCAATAATCTTTAGCTGCTGTGCTCGCTTCATCTCCAGCATACGCAACACTTTGTTCTTGGCCACAGTTATAGGATCTGTTGGAACTACTGCCTCGCTTGGCGGATGCTTCAGACTGTTGACAATGTTGCTAATGGCTGCTTTTTGCGGTGATTGTTGCGCCTTCTGAATGGGTACTGTTGGTGCCTGCACCTTGCACGGCTCCGCCTTCACTGGCTTAACAACATTAGCTGCCGGCGCCGCCAGCTGTTTGGATGTAACAATTGTACCACAGCGCCGCTGCTTATATTCCTCTAAATTGAGTTTACGCTTGGGCGCAGGTGTTGCAGTCGCAGCATTGGGCGCTGCAACGGCAGCATCGCGTTCATGCTTCAACAACGCTAAATTCTTGCCTCCCAGCCCTAGGCCGGTATTAATTGGTTGCGGCTCCATTGGCCTGGTCAATGCCTGCTGCTGTTGATGTTGCCTGCCAGTTAAGGAGGGCTTGCTGGTAGCCTCTTGAATTTTCTTAGCCGACACTTTAGACTTGGTGGCCGCGACTGTGCCAGTCACCTTGTTGCCCACTTTGCGTTTGAGAAAATCGCATTGTTTCTTATTGGGCACCAGACAAATGTTGTGGCTGGCCTTTGGCTTTGTTGTGTTAGCGACTCCCTGTGAAGTCGGAGTAGATGGAACTGCAATGCTCCCTGCCTTGGCTGCACTTTGATTGTGAGCCGACGCCGCCTTGTGCTATGTGGGGACATCATTTGAAGAATGAGTAACATACTTCAAACTGCTTATCGCACACCAATTTGTACTCACCTCTGCGGTATTCATACGCTTAGCCGCTTGCTTGGGACACCAGGACGGATCGGCTTTAACATTGTCAACATAGCACAAATCATCAGTGGCGATGGCCTCGACCACTTGTTTGCGCCTCCACAGAGACTCATCCACATCAATCACATCGACCGTCTCTACATCGATGATTGAATCCGAATCGTAATCAGAGTCACGACTCTTGGATGTTATGACCACAGGAGAAGGCAGAGCTGCTATTTTCCTCTCAGCTGTAATAACTGTCGGCTTTTTGGCTTGAACTAATTTTGTTTCTACTTTAATAGGAGTTGCTGGTGCCACGCGCACCGCTTTGACATGTTGAACATTGCGCGGACGCAACGAGTTTATAGTATCCGCGAAATCATCTTTAGTGATAAAGTCAGCCAAATCAAAGTTATTCACATCAATGTTCAGACCCAGAGCATCCGCCTCAGAGCACATGGTGTTCGTGCTGAGCGTACGCTTCTTGCGCTCCGCCTGATTAATAGCGAATGCATCCGATGTCAGCAGGCTCTCATCAATGTCATCGTAGTCACTGGAGTGTGACTCATAATCTCCTATAGAAGAGCTGTCTGTGCGCGTACGAAATGTAGAATTGCTGCACTGGCTCTGTATGTCGTCCTCCCCAAGTCCATGACCAGCAGCATTTTGATGTTCGTCATCTGAATTAATTAGCAAACTGATTTGACGCTGCTGCTCAGCATCGCAATCTGCGATGCCCCTATAGACCTGGCCATTAAGCATATTGGTATCATCGCTCAGCTGTTGCTCCACAAAATCGCTGTAGATGAGCTACAGAAGTAGATACGAATTAGAATAAGCCCAAAATACGCATAATTTCATAAACATTACCAAGTTCTTTCTATTCTGCAGTTGCTGCTCGGCCTCGTTTGGACTGAGAATTGATTCATCTGTCGGCTCAATGGGCAGAATGCCATTGAGTGTGTCGGTTAACTGTAAACTATTTGAAGAGTGAAACATAAATATTAATGATCGATTGGAATATATGTATGGTCAAAAAAAACTTACTCATCAGTGGTTGACCAAAAATTTGGCTCTGGATCATATTTAATAAAGTTCCCCTCGAAAGGATCCTCGTGAAACATATTCAGCATACGTGAATCCATAATGCGTGTGTTCATGTATAAAATGTCTGCAATTGGAATAGATATGCGTGTATGTATATTAGAATCATGAATTGCATTTTATTTCAATATTAGTGTTAGTAAACACTGTAGTAAAACAGTTATTCGAACATCCGAGTTGGCCTTGAAATTCAAATTTCGACAATTCATGTTCGAACAAATTTTCACTTCATTCGCTTAACGTCAAGAGTGCAGTGAGGAACACACTTTAATAGCGGTGTCAGTTTTTTAAGAAAGTTCTCAAAATTTCTTTACAAATTTATTGAAAAAGGCGATAAATAAAACTTATAATGCCAAAGAAGGTAATTACTCGCCGTCAGCGTAAAGCTGCCGAAGCAAAGCGTCAATCAGAATCGAACGCACGTGCTACGGCTTCGAGTGAGACCAACTGTGACACTGCAGCGGCAACTGCCACAAATACTATTGAAGCTGCGAAGCCACCCAGCAGCAACAGCAATGGAACTAATACGGAGTCGAAAGCAGTTGCTGACAAGCATACATCTCCAAAGTCGACCAATTTGGAGCCCGAGCAAAAAGCAGACGATGCTGCAGAACTGTCTTCGGATAGCAAATCGAGTGTGACAGTTATCGTAAAGGATAAAACTACTCAGTCGGATAAGAATGTGTTCGATCTGCTTGTCGATGAGAATATACAGAAGGAGGTCGGCATTGGAGCTGAATCTCAAACTTCACCGTCACCACCGCCGCCCAATGATCAGGGCGGCTCGTTCAGCAAGTCTCTGACACGTCGTGCCGTGGCCACATTCACCAAAATCCAGAAGCTCTCGAAGGTGTTCAACAAGAAGATGAACTACAAGAACCCTCCGGTGAAAGTGACCGAGCCAATGAATTTGGCTAGCGCTGAGTTGGATGATACTGTGAAGACGGCACTCAATGGGCCGCCAGGCGCCGATATGGCAAATAAGGCGTGCAGCTGCGACTTCTGCAAGGTGGTATTGAATCAGCTCTTGGCCGGCAAGAAGCGTGTAAACGATAAGAAAGCGTGCAAGAACGCCAACAGACGTCCGCCACCTAATGCTGTGCGTGCCTCATCGCCAGGACGAAACAGTGGCAACGAGACTGTAGCAACTCCTTTGCCAGCAGAGGCGAAGTACTACAATGAAAACAAGACCACGCAGACACCGTCGACAGCATCTCGACGTCGTATAATCCAAATGCTCGAGAAGAAAGAGATGTTGCTGGAGAAGGATGTGCTCAAGAAGATCAAGCACCTCAATAAGCAAAACACCAAAATAAAGACATCGGAGAAGCAAATTAAGAACCATCCAAAGCCAATCAGCCAGAACGCAAGCAATCCAGACTCGTCCAATACAAAACCTACATCAGCTCCAGTGAATGTCGTCAAGAAGAAGCCGATGCCGAGAGTTGCACTTGCCAAAACTATGCCAAGTGTCAAGCAGAAGGCAAACGAACCCGTCAAAACACCAAAACCTTCTATCAAGGCCAAGCAGCCATCAAAGCCGGAGATTTCGACTACCGTGCAGCAAGTCTCAGCGGCACCTGTCGATGCGCCCCCGATTGAAGTTATAGGCAACACAGGCTATTTTATTTTGACGGGCACCGATGCCCAGTTGACCACACAGATTAATAATTTGGCCGCTCGTAACGTGCATATTGAAAACTTTGTGGAGCTGGAACCAGGTGTGACTGATAAAGTTGAGCAGCAACTGAAGCAGTTGAGCATGAATCGCGAACAAATCCTTCAGCGCATGAGAGAGAAGCATGATATGATGGCTAAGCGCAGGACAAAACGCTCAAAGGAACCCAACAAATATACATAGATTTAAATAGAAGATGACTACAGAAAAAATTGTGCTTTTACCTAAAAGAAATGTAAAACTAAAACAAACAATAAATAACTTTTATTGACATTTTTCCAAATTGACATAACAAACTGTTCTATTTAATGAATTTTCAGTGTTTTTTTATTCAACCCAAAATGTAGGTTCTCTTCTAAAGGTAAATACAAGTGAATACAGCATTAGCCAATTTTAATCTGTTACACATATCCACGTGCATTTGAACCCGTAATCGATAACATATTTAGTTTGGCGGGCACAGTTCAACAAGTTGGCAACGCTGAAATGCACCAAATGTTCGAACAAAGCAAAATAGCAAAAAGCAGCGTGGCACGTTATGAGCAAGCAACATGCTGTTATTCTGCCACCCTCAATATGCCGCCTGTCAAAAGCCGCTTCAATGTTCGTAGATATGTACAAATCTTAAAAATTTATGACAATGTTTCTAGGTGAGTTAATTAATTGCACTTTAAGAAAACGCCTAACATCACGAAAAACAATAACAAGAAACTCCTCGCAATGTCTGTATATACACACATATGCACATAGACACACCGACACACACATACAATGATAATGCCGCGACCACGTGTGTGTGAGTGCCGCCGCCGCGCCATGTGCTTTTGCTTTGAGCATGTGTGAGAGGGTGTGCGTGTGGCTTTCGCGCGTATGTATGCTGATGCCTAACAATTTCAATATATTGTTAAACTTTACTATCACGTTTCACACAAATACACACACCCACACACGCACACACGTTTTGTTTAGAAAGCAATTTCATGATAAAAAGTGACAGGAGGTTGCAGACGGCGAAATGCGAGCCCACCAGTTCCATGCAATTTTTGTTTTTTACATACACACATACACACATACGTACAAATATGTATGTTTTAACTCGCATATCATTTGCACTTGCTGGCGGGGAGGAGCACCTGTTATTAGTTTGTTCACTTTGATTTACACCAACAATCGTATTTTACCTTTAAAGAATGCTGCACTAAACTGCTTCAATTGTTGTTAAGCTAATCACTGTTTTTAAATTGTCTTTCAAGTTTTGTTTTGCCGTTTTCTGTTTGTCTGCTATATAACCTCACATGTTGAGCGCCGCGTCTGCAATGCCAACGCATAAACACTGTTTGAACTCTATGAATTAGTTATTAATGAAATTTTATTGGTGCTGTAGTTTAATAATATATTTGAAATTTTTAATCAAATAAAACACTGGTTATATTTTTTTATCTAATAACTTTATGAATCACATTGCTGAAATGTGTTCACGTGGACGCGAACCGCGGGGAATTATTTTATTTGAAGAATGTGACCGTTGTCGCTGTTTTTCTATACAGCTGTTTTTTAAATAACATAGGCCCAACTGTTATTAACATTAACAAAACGAATAAGAAATAACGTGCTCTGCCGTTAACAGTAAACAGATTTCTTTAAAAATTAAACAAACTGACAGTGTAGCTACATTTTTGCAAAATGGTGTTAACAAAATTTAAAAACAAAAATTAATATTCTGATATGAAAATATGAACGCAATAAAAGCATGAGTAAAACAATTTACGTGAAACATGTAGATGCAATAGTGAGCAAAAGCTTATTTGCTCACTTGTCGATTTCTTTAACATCGATTCTTTTGAACGATGCTTCTTTATCACCTCCGATCGTTGCTTACGTAGATTACAGTTGTACACGCATTGAACTTTTAAGTTCGCCGATACTTTCCGCACATTTTCTTTCCATAATGTATTCTATTTGCTGATCTATTTTTAAAATTCAATAATTATTGATTATCAGATTTATTTGTATGGACTTTAAATTAGCAGCTAGGAATACAATATGGGGCTGCTGATATACGGATATACATATATATTGTTTTTTTGTTTGTTAGAGAAGTTACATTTCTGAGATTGTGGGACAAAGATTTCTTGAAAATGTGCCCATGGCATACAAAATTTTAGTTCGGCTCAATTGCAATTCATTCTGTATATATATTAATTAAATAAAAAAATGGTTACATGTGTAATCTATTGTGTGCGGAAGATATTCATATAAATAATTAACGACGCTTAACGCTTGTCCATTCACCATCATCTCCAGCTTTGTTTTCTGAAAGAGGAATTCGGTTCAGTTTCAAATTACCTATATTATTAGTCTAGGACTCACCTTTGTCCTGTGGCTGATCGCGCTTGACTGGAGCTTTTTCATCGCGTGGAGATGCAGCCGTACGCCAGTTACCACCACCTCCTCCGCCGCCACCTTCCTTAGGTCCAGCGCCTCGAACATCGCGCCTGTCACCAGCCGGACGTCGATTATCACGATTATCACGATTATCGCGATCATTTTGACGTGGCGAATCACGCCAGTTGCTGCCTGTTTCACGCTGGGGCTGGTCATCACGACGGAAGCCACCGCGATCATCATCACGGCGCGGTCCATCGTTACGGCGGAAGGAATCACGATCGCGATCCCGATCACGATCACCACCAAGACGATCAGATCGCTCACCACCTCGGCGCCACTTGTCATCGCGACTAGATGGACCACCATCGCGATCGCGATCGCGACCGCCGCCGCCTCCACGCTCCGGACGATCCATGCCAGCAGTGCCAGGACCACGCTGTGGTTCGGCAGGTTCACGGCGCACACGCCAAGACGAATCGGCACCGCCATCATTGTCCTTGCGTTCTGGGCGATCATTACGATCGCGATCACTACGCTCAATGCGATCATTACGATCAATGCGATCGTTACGATCATTGCGATCGTTACGGTCGTTGCGCTCATTTCGATCATTACGATCGTTGCGATCAGTTGGAGGAGCATTACGACGCCACTCGTTTGCACCACCTGCCGGTGCACTTGGTCGCTCAATGCGATCGCCGCGAGGACGCCAGACATCGCGTTCCTTTTCACTGCGTTCACGCTCAACAGCGACCTCGCGGGCAAGACGCTCGCGATCTTCCTGGATCTTACGTTCGGCCTCCTCTTCCTTGGCACGTTGCTTTTCATATTGCTGACGACGTTTCTCATCTTCCGCTTCACGCTCCAGGCGACGTGCTTCGGCTGCAGCACGCTCTTCGGCTTCGCGAGCATGACGTATTTCTTCCTCCTTGCGGAAGCGTTCCTCTTCCTTGGCACGCAGGTAGGCTTGACGGCGTTCCTCGCGACGACGCACTACGCGTTCAGCGAGACGCTTCTTGCGTTCCTCAGCAAGAGCAATTTCGAATTTCTTGAGCTTCTCAACGAAGAGTGAGGCGCGCTCTTTCTTGAGTGCTTCAAGATACTCATCGCGATCGGGATACATACGCTTAAGACGATCCTGCTGGCTAACGGCATCCTTGCGTTCAGCAATTGCGTTTTCAATGCGAGTGGCTTCTGTGGCCTCCCAAAACTCTTTGTCCTTGACATTTTTCTCAGCCAGGTATTTCTCAAAGAGCGGAATCTCCTCAAGACGCTTGGCACGCTCAAAGTAGTCAATTTTCTTCTCTTGTGACTTAAGCTTGGACTGTAGCTCTTTACGCTCTCTCTGTAACTCTTCGCTTTCACGCATAGCAATCTGCTCAGCATCTAGCTTCTTGATTCCTTCCTCATCCAACTTGGAAAGCATTTTCTTGCCGTGCGCTGTCTGCGATATTTGCTGCACCTTCTCCTTGAGGCTCTTCTCCTTGATCGCCTGGATCTCGTTCTCGTGACGTTTACGCTCACGTTCCTCTTGTTCCTGTTCCAGTCGCTTCTGCTCGGCCAACTTGGCTTTGCGTGATTCCTCTTCGTGGCGACGAGCCTCTTCCTCCTCGCGAGCATTATTCTGCTTCTCAATGAACTCCTTACGATCTTCAATAATCTTCTGGCGTTGAAGAATGCGCTGATGCTCACGATCCTTGATCTCATGATAATGCTGCACCATTTGGGTGCGCAGTTTAGCTCTCTGATCACGCTCCCGATTCGGATACACAATAGAAACGGCTCGGGTTAACACGGTGGACATGTTGACTAGCTGGGAGCGAATCTGCTCCGAAGGCATCGACTGCAGTGTGGGTCCATCAGGACGATATTCACGCTGACTTTCAGTTAGATCCGTGCCAAAGTAAATGCTGTTGCGCTGATGATCGATGCGTATCTGCATATCATTGTGACGCACAGACTCCACCAACAGTTTCTCCAGCTCAAAAATATTGCAGAATGGCGCCAGTTCCAGCAAACGTTTAAACTCGATGCTCTCATAGACTTGAGAGATTTGGCGAATTAGACGCATTATAGTCACATCCTTCAAAGACTGGATGTAGGGCGTGAGTAGAGTATTCTCCGTTTCACTGGTTTCAATGGTATCCACAATAGACTGAATACGCTTGCAGAGATTGAGTGGGTTGAAGTCCACCTCGAGCCAGTTGTATAGGTTACGGAATTCTTCCGACACTAGATTCGGCACATTCAAGCGTACCTAAATGATAAAATAATAAGTAAATATATACACAACTTTGTTGTATTTATTTCACTTACAACTTCACGGATTAGCGAGACACGTGTCGGCGGCTGTGGCAGACCCAACAGCACGGCCAGCTTTTGGGCCTTCTCCAATGGGCTCTTGTCGGCCTCAATGAATCGATCAAACTCCGGATGAGCTGAAGGCAGGGGAATCGACAGCGTAGCCAGGAGTACATGAGCTGCCATACGCTGCAGATCATCCTTGGTAAGGTTCTTTTTGAGCTCACGTGTCAACTGGAACAGCTTTAGCAAAGCGGCTGCATGGAAGAGCTGATTGCCAGCTTTGCTGAAGACCATAGCCAATTTCTGATAGTAATTAGCCATGGTTTTTGGCACCGGCGTCTTCTTGGACATGGCCATCAGGCCGTGAATGTCCTCGATTGCCTTATAGGCTTCTTGCCACAGCTCCATCTGTATGGCAGAGTCTAGTAAGTAGAGCCTGGTATCCAGGCACAGCTGCTGCGTCTCGACCTTGTTGATGGACACGCCTGTTGTTTGATTGCTGCTCTTGAAGATGTCTTCCAGATGCTTGCGCAGCTTGTCGCACAAACGACGGAATTCACTCTTGCGATTGTACTTCAAGCAGAACTGAAAAGCCATGCGCGCAATATCATGATAGAGCGCCTCGCAATGAGTGTTGACGCGCAACAGCTCCAGACACTGGCAATATGATTCCCAAAGGAATTTAACCCATGGTAGCAAAATAGTACGATCCGAACGATCCTGAGCATCCTCACCGCAAACGGCACTCATCAAAATGCTCTCCGGTGTCGCAATATTATCAAGATCATCCAATTCCAACACTGCGACGGCGGCCGATGATTGCGCCTGAGCCGCTTCGGTATGCTCCTCGGCCATTTTCAAGTAGCCCCGAATCACATTCTCCAGTGAGTTCACATTGACCAATTGGAACATGTTACGATATTGGAAGAGGCCCTCCTTTGCAATATGCGACTTCTTGAGCTCCACGCACAAGTACAAGTACTTGAACATGAGAGGCTCAATAACCGTCTCGGAGTAGGCATAGTTCCACCTCTTGTTACGGAAAACCTCCTGAAGCGTGTCCAGGGCACGCAGAGGTTTTCCGACCTCAATAAATTCTTCATAGCGGAACAAAAGAGAAGACAAAACGGTTTTATAAATTGCCATTCACAATGATACATAATGATAAAAATGAGAATGTCACTTTTGACATTTCGCTTTGGTCAGCCAATTCGCTGCCGCATGGAAAATTTTCTTGCACTTACCATTAGCTCGTTTAAGAGCATTTTCCGGACGCTGAGTGTAACGTGCCATTTTAACTTGATTACAATTTAATGCACTGACACTTTATTTTGTTTTTTTCACCGTGTTTGGACAGCTATGAGGCTTGCTGTAGCAGAAAATTTATAAAAATCTTCAGCTTGCCTACGTGTGCCTCCGAAATTTATGCAAAATGACCGAGTTGACGTTTCACAGAGATGCACGCTATCTATCAATCGATAAAAATTACAAATATATCGATATGGTAACACCTATGTAAAGTAAAAACAACAAATGTACACGCTAATGCACATAATGATATTTACAATTTAGAAGAATGACAAAGTTATGGAAGAAGTATATACTTTGGTTTGCCCAGGAACACGTCGATTTTCGTGTCGCCGAATTCGAATCGATTGTTAAATTGTTTAGCCTACAATTTCGAAATCTTTCAGAACATCGGCAGGTAACAGACATCGCCTACTAGATTCGAATCAATTTTAATATATTTATTTTACAGAAACCATTTTGGATAGTGGAATTTCCAAATGATGAAACAGCACAACAATATGCTTCCCGCTCGATTGCACTGCGATCTATCATCGAGCTGTATTCGCATGCCCACACATATCCTCAATTTCATAAGCGATTGCAAACTCACGTGGACTTGCATCAAAGAGAGCTCAAGGAGTTATTTAAGGCCGAGAGCTTCAAGGTAACCGTGGAGACCTACAACAAGCACTTTAGCCAGCGCGAAAAGGTTGAAAAGATCGAAACTATGGACTATTTGCCTATCGAAGGAGCTGTCAATCTGAAGAATCCACAAGTGGAATGGTGGTATCTGGAATTTTGGGGATTGGATCCAACGGCTGTGCCTGCTGCACCCGAAGATATTCTCTTTGGTCGCATGTTGGTTCAGGGACAGCGGCATTTAATCAAGGAGCTCTCGCTGAAGCAACGCAAATTCATTGGCAACACAAGCATGGATGCACAGCTCAGCCTCCTGATGGCTAACCAGGCATTAGTGCGTGATGGCGATCTCGTTTTCGATCCATTCGTTGGCACCGGCTCGCTGCTGGTGAGTGCAGCGAAATTTGGTGGATATGTCTTGGGTGCCGACATTGATTTCATGATGGTACACGCGCGCTGCCGGCCCAGTCGCATAACGCAGAAAGTGCGCGAGAAGGATGAGAGCATCCGAGCGAATTTGCAGCAATATGGATGTGCGGATCGCTACATAGATGTGGTGGTCGCGGACTTTTCAAATCCCCTGTGGCACAGACGCATAACCTTCGATAGCATCATCACCGATCGTGGGTACAGTCTTTAATAAGAAGTCCTCAAGCGAAACTTAAGTCAATTTTACTTTTTTATAGCCCCCTATGGAATACGTGAGGCAACGGAAAAGGTGGAAAATAAAGTTAATCCTAAGGATAGTACACGAACAACTGATATGGCCCATTATCCGTCAACCTCGCACTATGCGCTGCATCATTTATATGCAGATTTACTGGAATTTGGAGCAACGCATCTGAAGCTGGGTGGCCGCCTTGTTTGCTGGCTGCCCTTCCATCGGTAAGTTGACGAACCAAACCCGTACAACGACTTCTGATATGATTTTGTTCCAGTGAGGATTACAATGAAACAATTATACCTCAACACACGCATCTGCGGCTCGTAGCCAACTCGGAGCAGCAATTAGCTGGAAACACAGCGCGACGTCTGCTTACATATGAGAAGCATATGGAGTACATCAAGGAAGACAATCTCAATGAGAATTCTATTAATGACAAACCTCTGCTCACCTCTGCAGCTTCGCAAAACTTTAGAGAAAGATATTTTAACACAAATGGTGAAATAGAATCACGCCAGGAACGACGCATGCGAAAGGCTGCATTGAGGGAGCAGGGTCGCCTGGAGATGGAGATGCGCGGAAAGCTGCCGAGCGATGGACGGGCCAAGAAATGTGATTTAAACAAAGCGCGTTTCAACTAAACAATTTACTACAACATTAACATAAGTATAAATATATGTTTGTTATTAATTTGTGACTCGTGCCTGTGTTTCTGAGCGCACACAGCACTCGAAGATCTTCGCAAAGCTATCCAGCCAAGCATCCGTTGCCTCTGCTACACTGGTGTACCGTCCAAGCTGCTCTGTGAGCGAGGTGACTCCCTTGCCCTCGATGCCACACGGCACAATGTGCTCGAACCACTTCAAATCGGTGGAGCAATTAAGGCCGATGCCATGAGTTGTGACGTAACGAGAGCCATGCACACCAATAGCACAAATCTTGCGATCATCTACCCAAATCCCTGTGTCTTTGGTGGTAGTCGCATTTGGAATGCCCATTTGACGACAAGTCTGGATCACTGCACGCTCCAATGTGCCTACGTACCAGCGTATGCTTGGCGTGAACTGGCGCAGATTTATAATCGGATAGGCAACCAATTGTCCGGGACCGTGAAATGTTATGAGGCCTCCGCGGTCTGTGCGATAGAACTCGGCGCCCAGTTTCCGCAATCGCTCCTCGTCTTGCACTGTATAGCCTTTTGTTCGTATGCCAATGGTGTAGACTGGATCGTGCTCCAGTAGCAACAAGAAATTACGGAATTCCGTATGCTGTGAGACATTTTGTTTTGCCAATTCCTGCTGCATTCGCAAGCCAGCGGCGTAACTCTGGCGTCCAGCGCGCACAACAGTCACTATTGGTCGAGCTGCTGGCATTTCGTGTAGATTTTGACAGAGCTGCTTTAAGCAGTGCGCTAAACAAATGAACTATCTGTTAATCGTTCATTTTATTCGTTACATAGGAATTTTGCGCCAATCTGCCACCCTTAAATGCTTAACATGTCACTGATGAATAGTGTGACCAAGTGCGATCATACATTTGTAACTTGTTTAGTTGATTTAAAACTTAGCGCGCAATTGATTCTCTTCTTGCGGATCAATACTTTTTATATGGAAAACTTTAAATAAATAAGTAATAACTGAAATGAATATTCAATATAAATAAATATTGTATTGTGAATATTCATATTTCGGGTGGTTAGAAAAGTAATACCACTAACCATACAAAAATTTGTTCCAGTTGTCCAGTCTATGTGTTGTAGGGTATTACCATACAAGGATAAATAGTTCATAAAGAATACTGAGAATAGATTAAATATATATTAACACAGTTGCCATATCGTTGGAATTATGGTGACATATTTTAACTGCTTTTTATTTGCCTGACATATGAGTAAATTACAATTGTTATTAAAAATTATCGTTGTAAACAGCAATTATACCAGTAAAATAACAATGAATAACAAAACCAACTAAATGATGCAAAAATACTATTTCACAAATACGCGTTAAATCGATTATAGCTATGTAGCCCTGTTTACGTTTATTGTGAGTGGCATTGGTGCCACATACACTTACACACGCAAGCATAATATATTATTTGTGTTAAAACTTATTGCAAAAAGAGAAGTGTAGCAACTGTATTTCAATTAGCGTTTGCAATCTCTATTGCAAGCCATTGCAGTAACACATAAATGGAGCGCCAAGCGTACAAAACACACAAACGCATGAAATTCTAATAGGACATAGCGTCAGTGCAGGCAAAAGGCACTGGCAAGTTTTTTTCTTGGGAGGATATGACGACGCGGACACGTCAGGATGAGCGCATTTGCTCGAGTGGAATGGTGGAGGATGAGGCTTTTGCAGTCGCCTATCACAATTTACCACCACACAGTCCGGAGTTTGCAAATTTTTTGGCACACCAGCAACATCAGCAACAACAACATCAGCAGCAGCACCAACATCACCAACAACAGCATCAGCAGCAGCACCAACAACATTTGTTGCATCAGCAGCAACAACAGCAGCAGCAGGGGCAGGGGCCATTGATGTGGCCACCGCACATGGGTGTCCAATTTCCACCGCACCATCCACACCCACCACCGCCACCACCCCATCATCATCATCAGCCACCACAACCGCAGCCAGCTCCATCTCCGCATGTCTACAATGAATATCTATACAATCTCGCGTACTCCGGACCACCAGGTCAAACTGAAACGTACTCTGTGTTGCCTGTAGGCCATGGCAACTTTCTCAAGGTTTATCACTGTCCAGAGAACGCAGTCAACGATGTTTACGCCCAGCATGCGGCAGCAACTGCAGCCGCCAACTACTCGCATATCAATATTGCACCAACGAACCAGCATCAGCATCATCAGACAGCTGCAACACAAGGGCAGAATCAGGCACAGCAACAGCCAACGGCAGCACAGCAAACGCCGCTTTACGAACTGTTTGCTACAAATCCACTGCTGCCCAAGCCAGAGATGAATATTATAAATCAGCAGCAACAACAACAACAACAGCAAAAACAACAACAGCAGCAACAACAACAACAGCAGCAACAACAACAACAACAACAACAACAACAACAACAGCAGCAGCAGCAACCGCCACCACAATTTCATCAGGTTGATGATATGCCCGCTGGCGTCACTTCTGCTGTGGCCAGCAGCAATAGCGCCAATTTGTTCATCAATAATCTTGTAAATAACTGGTCGCCCAATCTAACAGGCAGCAGTTATATACAGTTCGGCGCTAAGGCGCCTGAAATAACGAATGCCTATGTGGAAGCTACGCCAATGCCAGCGACAGCACCGCCACAGCCGCCATCGCCCGTTAAACTGCAACAGACACAGCTGCAGCCGTCGCCGCAGTTACTACTTGAGTATAATGCCAAGAGTGTGGAGGTACAGCCGGCTAACTCAGGCATCAAAGAAGCCAAGCCAAATGCAGCATTAGCAGCAGCAAAAGCAGCAGCAGCAACAACAAACAACTTCGGCGGCAACAGCAGCTGCAGCAACCACAACCACTGCCCTAAAGAAGCCACCGATTGCGGTGTCTGGTCTGTCCGAGGGGAGGAAGCGCATTGTGGCCGAGGTAAAGCCCATGCCTATGTCCTATTCGGATGTCTTGAGCAAAGGCAGCACATTGCGTGGCACCGCGACAACAATGCACGCCAGCAACCATACTGGCAATGAGACGCGCTTGGTAAACAATTTGGAGAATGGCCATCCAACACAACGACGGTCAGGCAAAGAGGATAACAATACCAATGGGAATAGGGACATGCGCAATAATGCCAAGCGGTCCCCGCTGCACGAAATCAAGGATGGGCAATCCGGCAATGCAACAGGACATCGCAACAAGAAGCGTCAGCAATCAAATCAAGGATCACAGCCGAAAGCGGTAAAGCCAAGGGCGAAATACCTCTTATTAGTTTAGCTATATTAGACGTTATCTATCATTGCTTGACTTGACATTTCTATATTTCAGCCATTGCAACAGCCGCAGCAGCAGTCGCAACAATCACAGCAACAACAACAGCAGCAGCAACAACAATCTCACCAGCAGCAGCAGCCACAACAACAGCAGTTGCAGCCACAATTTAAATCTGGAAAAGCCAATTCAGAAAAGAAGCGTTCTGGCCAAATAAAATTTGCAAACAACACTAACAACACGAGCAATCTGAATGGATTCGCCGCCAAAGTGAATGACAGCAAGGCAAGCAACAATGTCAATAGCAGCAGTAGCAACATTGCTACCAGCAGCAGCAGCAGTGCACCCAGCAGCAGTAGCAGCAGTAGCAACAGCAGCAGCAGCAACAATAATAATAATTATTCAAGCCGTAAGTCAAACAATGGCAGCAACAACAATCGCAGCAGCAGCAGCAGTGTCCACAATAACAGCTCGCATGCAAATTACTCGAATGCCAATTCGAATAATTCCAATGGCAACAACAACAACAACAGTCACAGCAATAGCAATAACAATGGCAATTCCTCATCGTCGTCGAAACGCTATGCGAGCTCCTCGAATGCAAATTTAAGCTCCAACTCTGGCTCGTACTCATACTCCTCGAAGCGCAATCGCAGCGGTGCATATGGCTCATCCAATTCGCCGGCGCACGCAAGCTCCTCGAATCGCAACTATGAGCTGGCGAAACGTATTTTGCACACATGGTGGATATACACGCTCAAACTGATCACTTGGCTTTTCTACCTGGTGTACGATATTGTTGTGCTTGGCTGCAGCATGGCGTACGATCACCTGACCACAGCGTATTTGGCTGGCGTTGCTTATGCACGCCAGCTGCACAAGGAACTAAAGCAGAATTCGGGCAAGCCGAGCATCTGGTGGCGCAACTATTGGCGTCGCTTCGATGCGCGCTTTAAGAAGAACTCTCGTTGGGCATTTTGGCGACGATTCTACAAAAGAAAGCCGCCAGAGGCCAATGCAGAAGCATTCAAAACGGGTCGACTGCCGCAGACGGGTGAAGAGGCCATGTACTCGCTCTTGAACTGCAAGGGAAAGGATGCCTATAGGTAAGTATAATTTAAGAAGAAAAGACAATTAATTCTAATGGAAATGTATTATTGCAGCATATTGGGCGTACCGCCGGATAGTCCGCAGGAGCAGATACGTAAGCACTATAAGAAAATTGCCGTTCTTGTGCATCCGGATAAGAACAAGCAAGCGGGCGCCGAGGAGGCATTCAAGGTGCTGCAACGCGCATTCGAGTTGATTGGTGAACCGGTATATATAACAAATAGTTTCTCAGTTAAGATTATGTATATTTAATGGCTTGAGTACTTGTAGGAAAATCGTCTTGCCTATGACCAAAGCATTGCCGAGGCATTGCACGCGGAAAAAGCGTGGACAGAGCTGCACGACTTGCTATCGCAATTGCAAACCAAAATGACCGAGGCGGCCAATACTATAAGGTGAGCGCCATAAATAGCTAAGAATACTAATTGAATCCTAAAGTCCTATATTCTTGCATCCACAGATGTAGCACCTGTGCGCAACGACATCCTCGTAAGCTAACTGAACGTCCTCATTATGCAGCGCGTGAATGCGCTTCCTGTAAGATACGTCACTCAGCCAAGGATGTGAGTAGAGGAGAGCGTTGAGATCGCTTGGCATGGTTAGTAACATGTTTTCCACTTCACAGGGAGACATTTGGGCGGAGACAAGCATGTTGGGTCTGCGCTGGAAATATTTGGCACTAATGGATGGCAAAGTGTACGACATAACTGAATGGGCCAACTGCCAGAAGGGTGCGTTGTCGCATCTGGAGCCCAATTCGCATATGGTGCAGTATCGTATTGTGCGCGGCGCTCAACAGCAGCAGCAGCAACAACAACAGCAGCAGCAGCAGCAGCAGCAACAGCAGCATCACCATCAGCAGCAGCAACATTCTCACCAGCAGCAACCGCAGTCGCATGCGCATCATCCTGGCGGACCAGCCAGTGGTGTTAGGTAGGTTCACTTTGTTAATGAATATATTTCATATATTTATTTGTATTTCACTTGCAGTGAGGCTAAGCTGCACGAGTTCTTGGACAATTTGTATAGCGGTCAGCATCCGGGTGCGCCCAATGCCACGCCCTTCGCTGGCAATGCACGCCGTCGCACACGTCGTAACTGAAGTTCGATGTGTTTGGCATAGACTTAAGTGTTTTTAAAATCTCCAATTTACAGTTCTTATAAGCATGGCGCCGTTGGCTGCCTACTCACATAGATAAACTCTAATAGGCCAACATCAGCGCAACCATCTCCCAATTTAGCACACACAAACAAACAAACATACATACGAATAGACCACAATCGATGCAGATTATGTTCTATTCTTATATATAACTTCACACTCTACTCGACATAAGTACAATGACTACCAATTGCTGTTTATGATTTACTATATTTGTGAATTTTTGTGTTAATAATGGTCTTGCATAAGTCTAAGGGCATTACGATTGCCCATCACTTAAGTAGTTGACGTCTGTGTTCTACATTTTACTTTCTGCCTACCGCTTATGGACAGCTTAACACGCTTAGCTCGTAGCAAAAACAAGTTTAATTCTAAGTTCAAATTATAGATTGTAAACGGTTTTGTACGCCTCGCCATGGCGTATAGGCCGACAAAAATATATATGTATGTAAAATCTAACACATCCGAATTATAAATATTAATAAAAATCATCATATAGATAACCTAATTAAATGTGTTCAGTGTTTTATTCCTGAAATAAATGAATATCATTAATTTGTTTTATTAAAAAGATGCTTCCATTTCACTTTATTCTTCTAATTTCCTATATTCCTGAAATAAATTAATAATAATATATTAAATGAAAAATATATATATATTTTTTTTTTGCATAAGCGTATTTTTTTTTTAGTGTTTTATTGAAAAAATGCTCCACTCCATTTCCGCCTAATTTTCTACACATTATTTTTGTTTTTTTTTTTTTTGTATTTTTTCTCTGTATAATAATAATAATAATTACAGTTACATACATATTGTTTACATACTGCTCCAGCTCCACAAAAATGGCTACTACGCATACAAAATGTATTGCAATTGAATACCTATAGAACCTAGAGTGTGTGGGACTTAAAGTCTATTTTGTTTATGTTTTTTGCTTGTTTTCGTTTTTTGTTTCTTTTTTTGTATCTGCCAACAAAGTTTGCTGTTTTTGGAAATTTTGTTGATTTTATCTTATTCATATTATTTATATATTTATTTATATATATATTTGTGGGGATTTTTCTTTTGTTGATTTTGTTTTAAGTATGCTGTCGCATGCTAATGTTGCATGCCTTCAAATTTCTTTTTGCAGTTTAGTGGCATAATTTATTTTTAATAAATTAATGAAATATGTGGTTTATGGATTTTTTGTTTTTGTTTTTTTGTTTTTTTTTTTTTTTTTTAGTATTTGTTGCTTGACTTAAATAGTTTTGACTGCTGTTGCTTAAATTCCTCAACAAATATATTGCGACTAATATTAAATTACAATTTATTATTATTTTTTTCTTTATACATTTACAAAACTTGTTTGAACCAACTTAATTTTTTAATTGTGTTTTTTTGCCATTTACTTTATATGTATATATTTATATATATATATATAAGTAAGTATATAAATTAAATTCTATGCTTAAATACATAGATTAATTCCATGCTCACACACAATTTAGTGAAATAAAGCATTAGGCTCAATTTATAAATTGTTTTCATTGTATTTTTTTATTTTTGTAATTGTTTTTTTTGTTTTGTTTTTTGTATTTTTTTGTTTTTCTATACAAAGCTTTGTACAACTAAAGTAGTTAAAAAGAGAAAAAAAGCAACAAAAAATGTATTTAATATATATGCACATATGTGGATGCAACATACATGCGCACATACGCTGTATATACATACACATACACACACACATATATATATCAAAAGGAATATGTATGTATCAGATTGTAGTATGCAGAGCGAATGCTCGCCGTAAAAAACAAACATCATTCATTATTATTATGCATTACAATTATTATTAATTAAATTGTTTAATAATAATTAGTACCAATAACAATATGCCCCTAGTGTTTCATATATATATATATATTTATATATATATTTTTTTTTGTTTTACTAAAAGTTATTTCAATGTCAATACAACATCGGAAACTTGTATATATATCTGCGTATGTGAATGTAAATGAATGCTGTTCAAGTGTGGTAATGAGTGTTTTGTGTGGGTGTAGATGTGTATGTGTGTGGGTGTGTGCTTATGACTGTTGGAGCATATATTGCTGCTCCTGGCGCTTGGCTGTGCTTTCTGTTTGACCATCCCTAAGCTCTATGTTGGCGCCGACCCGCATTATCCCGATATTATTTCGATGTCTTTCGGTGCGTCAGCTCCTGGGCGACATCGTCCAGCAGCTGGGTGGCATAGCCATTGCCATTGCCATAGCCATTGGCTAGCAGGACTCCGTTCGATTTGTGCGCACTGCCATTGGTCAAGGACGTCACCGCATTGCCATTGGCCAGCGTCTTATAGCCGTTCTTCAGGCCATTCGCATGACCATTGCTGAGCGTCGCATTGCCATTGCCATTGGCCTTGGCCGTTGTTGACGCTGCTGTCGTCGTCGTTTGTGGCATGAACAGATCGTCGTGGGCATTGATGCTCTTGCAGTAGCCATTCGGCTTGGCGTGTCCATTGGCCAGCGCTGCGTTCTTCTTCTGTGTAAATAAATAAATCAAATAATTAATAAATAAATAAATATTAGCTGTGGTTACACGGTGCGTATGATTGATATAATGTTGCGCATGCGCTGCGTGATTAAACACAAAATATTTTAATTTATTATATTTCACTAATAAGTTTTTCTTTTGTTTATGTTTGTGTGTGTGCGGCCTAAAAAAAAACACACACACACAGCAGAAATATATATTATGCAATCAGCTGAGACGCTTTGTCAGCATTTGTTTATTATTTTTATTTATATTTTTTATTTTTTGCTTTTTCATTCGTATTTTGTCTTTTTATTTTTTCATTCAACTTTCACTTGCGCGCTGCTCAATTGATGCTGTGGGTCGCTGCCAACGCCGCTGCCTCTGCTGCAGTCGTCGTCACAGTCGACGTCAGCATCAACGCAAAAGATCATTAAGCGACAACATTTTTGGCGCTTTTGTGTTGGACAAAGCGGACTTAAATGTAAACCCAATTCCCCCGAGACCTACTTGACGAAATTTTGTTAATGAATTTAGACCACAGAGAGACAGAGAAAGACAGAGAGAGAGAGAGAGAGAGTTATGTTTGCAATAGGCGCTCTGCAATAGGCAGAGATCGGATGTAATCGTATGTGATATAAGCGTTCGCACGGTTTTCGTTTTCATGAACTTGTGAACGAATCCGGAATCTGGAATACGAGCGATGCGAACGCATTTTATGTTTATGTCATTTTTCTGTGTGGCTTTAAATGGCTTTCGAGCAACGTGGGAAGGCCATTCAGTTAGGCCTTTTAACTATGCGCCTAAATGGCCGATAATTATCATAATGGGCGACGTGAGAAGCTGTTGCACCTCAAAGTGCTCTCATTTCCGGGAGAGCGAGAGAGAGAGTGGGAGAACCTGACTTTTGCTTATTCTCAATTGAGAGGCTATTGCGGCTCTTACTTACCATTAGACGGTTTTTGTAGGCTGCCTTGTAGAACTCGTTGAACAGGAAGAAGAACATAACGGCATGCATGCCAATCCACCAGACGAAGGCCTTCGGGTAATTGCAGTCAATAAAGAGCAATTGGAAGGCGTGCACCATGATTAGAATAAACTGAACCTGTATCGAGCGAATAAAATCGGAGATTTATTAAGCTGTAATATGATTTATATTGTTCTTAATTCACTTACCATTTGCAGCGTTGTCAGGTACTTCTTCCACCAGAGATACTTCTGGTATTGTGGACCCATGGCCGAGAACATGTAATACGTATACATCACAATGTGAACGAATGTGTTGAGCAGGCCAAAGAATGTGCTGTGACCACCTGGAATAGACGCATTATAGGGTATCTAATGCAATGCAGTTGGAATGCAAACGCACCCGGAGTGAACTTAACGCCGAACCACACCGACATGGGCATGCAGCCGTGATGGATCACATGAAGCGTTGTTACCTGGCTCGTCTTCTTGCGCAGCACGAAGAAAATCTGAAATCGAATAGCAACGAATTTCAATATGCCATCTATTGTGAGTGTGGGCTCGTCTCAGACTTACCGTATCCATGAACTCTGTGAACTTGGAAAAGTAATACCACCAGCACGCATGAACCATCTGAGTGGGAGGGGGAGTGTGAAGCAGCAGCAGAGAAAATATTTAAGATTTGTGATTAGCAAGGTCTCTAAGCAGATACAAAATTTGTATTTAATCAACTCACACACACACACACACATACACTTGAATAGCCTAACTGAAAATGAAACGGAAACAGAAACTGAAGCTGTTCAAACTACTTTCATTTTCTTTGCTAGGGTATCCATTAAGCACGGCATAGCCAATTGCTTGGGTTTCAGCACTCACACTTAATTTGATGGTTCAATTTTAATTTTTATTATTTTTTATATTCTAATCAAATTATTTTGTAGTTCAATTCAATTCAATTCAATCATTCATGCACACGCTTTAAAAATTATTATATTAATTGTCAAAATGCAGCAGATAGTTCAAAAGATATAGTATAGATTGTGGGCGGGGGGTATAAACATTCAATTAATTGATTAACGGTTTTTTTTGTTGTTGTTGTTGAAGAAATCAGTTGCCTGGCCATTGATAATAGAGTTTAAAAGAACGGGGTTGCATATATTGAGGGGGATTTAGAGAGATATAGAGATAGAGAGAGTTGGTATACAGTTTCCAGTTTTTTTATGGGTTCCAGAGTTTTCTACATTCTGTAAGAGATGTGGTATATATCGATAACGATTGTTATCGATCTGTTTTAGTGACACTGTTTGAGGGTGCTAACACATGCTCCGATCTGGATTAGAATCTATATAGTTGTTGTTGTTGTTGGTTAGCATAAATTATACTTATTTAGTACTATATAGAGTTAGGTTATTTGCTTAGGTATACGAACAGGTGCATTTTTATTATCGTATGTGTGAAACCAACAGCTGTTAACCCAAACTCGATGTATTTTTATATATGGTAAGTATCTAATATCTATATATATATAAATTTTATTTTATTTTATCAGCCCAGAACCAATTCGCACGCAGACGCACACACATACACACACACACCCCATTGTGAAGCACACCAAAGAGTATTCTTATCAACTATTTTATCGTTATCACTAGAGGCTAATCAATAATATCGTTATTCAACGTCGGTTTGTCAGTTTAACACATACCCTTAACGTTCTAGGATTATTACTATAGTCAACTGGCTGACATCGGAAGCTATAATGTCCTGTTAGCCAACCGGAAACTCCTATCTGCAAATGTAGAGTTTGGTTTTCACTTTTGATTTTCGTTTTTCTTTATCAAAGATGTTTTTCATGTTCATGTTTTCTATGTGATTTATGAAGTTTTTGCTGGCATCGGTTTTGCGTTGGCGTTTTGGCATTTGTTTTGTTTTTGTTCATGTTTTTTTTTTTTTAGCGGCTTCCGATTGTTGAGCTGTAAAGAATTAGGCATGACACACACACACACATACACACATAGATACAAACACACACACAGAGAGAGATCCACACGCACACATTGATATATACACATACACACACATAGTTGGAGTTTTTTTTTGCATATTCGGTTAGTAGACAGCGTTTAAATGATATTAATTAAAGAAAAATAAGCATAAAAAATTATTTAAAGCGAACATAATTTTTTTTTTTAATTACCATAATCTTATATACAAGTAACATGTATATAGAAATGTTTATGTATATTTAAGGGCACTAATTAGAAACCAGCTACGCATTTTTGCACGCCTCATTTGGTATTTGTTTCTGATGCGGCGCAGTTATTAAAAAAAGCTAATTAAATGTGATTATAAATAATAATAGCAAAAAAAAAAAAACAAAAGAGAAAATAATAATAAATATATTTATATATATATAAATGTTGAAAATGTAAAGCAATGCTGGTTAAAATTGTTGACTGAATCAGAAGCAATTGCATATATAAGTAAATAAATAAATAAATTAATTAAATATTAAATCCACTTAAATGGCCATATATACGGCAGAAATAGCTTATATGTGCTCCTGAACATAACTGCAAATATCTATATTAATAATACGTAAGTTCTTTGATCTAAACTGGGAACTCTGGATAATTGGTCTAAATAAATTTCCCTACAATTTTCACTTTCCCTAGACATTGAGAGGGTCATTTCCTACTGCATACACAGTTATATATTTAGGGTTTGTTTTTCTTTTTTTTTTTTTTTTTTCTTTTTAGACACTTACTCTCCTAGATGTGGCACTATCGCTATAGTCCACTGGCTGACAGCGGAAGCTGTACGAACCCCACCAGCCGCCCATTAAACACTAAAAACAAAATCAGATTAATGCCAAAAGAAAAATGAGATAGAGAGAACGTAAGAAAAACATAAAATAAAGTGCACATAAATAAAAGCAGCAGCAGTTGCCAGTTGCCAGTTGCAAGTTGCAAGTTGATTGTCATTTAAACGCTTTTTGTGGGCCAGTCAAGCAAGCAGCCAAAACGACGACGACGCCAGCCATAATGTTGTTGTTGTTTGTTGTTGTTGTTGTTGTTGTTGTTGTTGTTGATGATGATAATGGATTTGGTGTGAATGTCTGTTAGCGACACTTACCTCATAAAAGAGCCACGCACTAAATACAACCTGTAACGCGTTATACATGACCAGCAGGTTCTGTAGATGCAGCGGCTTTCGATTCTCCATTAATCGTGGACCAAGCACCTGAGAAGACAGAAGCAGAAGCAAATGATTAGGCCAATTATTAAAATAGAGATAAAAGTGCAAAGAAATATCGAATTCATGGTGATAAATCTATGGGGCTTATATTTAAAAAATATATATATTTTTTATAACATTTTTTATTAATTTAAAAAAATTTATTTTACTCTTTTTTTAATATTAAAAATGTTTGGAAAATATTTAGTATATTTTTAAAAATCTTTTATATCTATTTTTCTCTCATTTAAAAATGTAATTTAAAGTTAATTGAATATTATATTTTTAAAAAATTGTGTAAATTTTTTTGTCTGTTTTTTTTTTTTTTGTTATTTAAAGTTAATGGTTATTACTTTATTGAGTTTTATATTTATAAAAAAAAAATGTATATACAATTTTTTTAAAATTGTAATATAAAGTTTATGTTTATATTAATTAATTGAGTTATATATTTCAAACAAAATATTTCTTTTTTATTTTTTTTTTTAATTTTTTTTCTTTTTTAAAATTACAATTTATTGTAAATATTGAAAGGTACTTATAAATATGAATTATAATTTAAAAAATTAACTCATTAATTCATTGAGTTTTATATTTCTAAAACATATTTGTTATACATTACAGATCAGCTAGTGATAAGCTTAGCAGAGCAGAGCATACAAGTTTTCGTTATTGCCAAACAATTTGTGTTTCCATATTTTCAAGATAAGATGAGAAGATAAAGAAGAATTTTGCTAAAGCTAAATTGGTGTTGGTAAATTTTTAAGAAATTTCTTTATGATTGATTGATTGCTGTACGAGCTTCGAACATTTCGTTTTTAGTAAAAATTGTGTATATTTTTTTTTCTATATTCTGTTAGCTTAATAAATCAATGGCTATCATATATATATAGCTGATAAGCTAAAGAGTCTATGCTGCATTTAAGCATTTACTATCTATACACAGCTTTATCAAGGCTAGCCAAGACAGACACTAAGCAAATAGTTACTAAACAAGATTATAAATAAAAACATACATATATTTTTATATAATTTACAATCTAAAAAGAATTTGTATTTAAAGTTTTTCAACTTCTTTCGCCCATTTTCAGTTATCATTAGCTATCGATCCGACCTTATTCTTGGGTGCATTTACTTTCAATTTCAATAAAGTCGTTTATATTATCTAACTTTCATTATATATTTATCGCCGTCTAATACTACTGGAATTTCTCATACATACACGCTTGACTCACTGCACTGTGCCCGCCTTATCAACGGGTTGATTAAGTTGGACTAACAAAAAAACAAGTAAGAAAGCTGTAGTCGAGACTGCTCGACTACGAAATCCCCTGATCCCTTCCTCGAACGCATAATATTCCAAGAATGCCTCGTTTCGATTCTCCACGCCTAAGAAAAGCACGAGCACACACAACTGAACTATGCTTGTACGCCTCTATGTGTGTGAGCATTGCAGGCGGCTTGCTGTCTCGCTGCCTTTGTTGCATGGGCTTTGCAGCAAAAACTTTATTGATAAATAATTCTGTTTCTAGAAAGACAATCGTATTTATCTCTTCAGATTATTCATATCTATATGCTAAATCAAACTGCATGTCTCTAGTATTTGAAATGCATTTTGTACACGTTTGGGGGTGTGGGGGCGAAGTGGAGACCGGAATCCAAAATCTGACAAAAACTGAAATTGTATTAAATTAGTAGGACTTGGAGGCTCTAACTCTAATGATGAATTAGCTAGAATTTTATAACTGGTTCCCGATAAATTCGTTTATCGATAACTGCAAATATACAAGTTATCGAATTTCTGAAAAAAAACTCCTACTGCGCGTGCAATATACGAACCTAACACAAAAAGAATGAACTCTCTAGCTTTTGTATCTTCGGAAATCGACGCGTTCATACATACGGACAGACGGACAGACGGACGGACGGACGGACAGACGGACATAGCTATATCAACTTTTCTCATCACCCTGATCAAAAATATATATACTTAATGGGTTCTGCCACGCCTCCTTCCGCCTGTTACATACTTTTAACAAAACCATTATACCCTGATTTCCCATTTTCAATGGGTTCAGGTATGATTAGAAATTCATTTTCGCTGTGACTTTAGTTTCTATGTAACTGAATCATAAATATAACGACAAACAACAAACACGGGACAGGAAAAAAATGAAAGAAAGAAAAAACGTAGACCCTATCAGCGGGTAGACGCCCACGTTGTGTGCTTTCCGCATGGTAATAACACTTGAGATTACGCCAGAGTGGCGGCTGCTCTGCTCTGTTCTGGTCTGGTCTGGTCCGGTATATGTATGACCCAAATCTGTTTATTAAGTGGCTAACCATATGGTCAATTCAAGTGGCCAATAAAGCTAGCAAAGCACCTGTTGTGGCGACTTACCTTAACCAGGTAGACGTATGTGAGGCAGACGGCCAGTGTGGGGAAGGGTGATGACATCATGGGCCAGTCCTTTGTCCTTGCATCTGGGCAATTAGAAAGAAGGAAAAAGTTAATCAAACTCATTTAGCTAGAAACTCATTTAAATATAAATAAATCAATTAATTAATCAATGCAAATGAATTACAAAGTAATTTGCAAAAAAAAAAAAGTTGTTTCTACTTCTATAGCAGTCCACAACAGCCAATGTCAATGTTGTTTATAAAGTGTTTGTTGTTGTTATTATCTCTTACAACAGTCTTAGTCACGTGTAACGTGTAGTTAGTATCTATATTAGATAACGAAGCAAGCGTTATCAACAGAACATCATTAGCATTGGGCATTGGACATTGGCCCTGATTTATTTTTAGACAATGCCACAGAGACACACTCATTAGCCAGGCTAATGATAATGGTAATGGTAATGGTAATGATAATGATGCAGCACATCCTGCTTAATGCACAACAATTACACCTCAACTTTAACGATATTTTTAATATATTTTTGTAAAATATTTATATACATATTTCTTCGACTTTTGGGAATTTCTTCATTCGCCTCATTCGGCATTCAGCTCAGCATTCAGTTAATTGTCATAAAATGCGTAAATTCAGTTTGACTGCTCAACTCATGAATAACTTATGCAACCGAACGAATAATCACGCGAATTTCGATTGCTCAAGCACAAGCGGCAAAAGGAAGACACAAAATAAATAAATCAATAATAATAATCAAATATATTCGTAAGCAAAAACAATCCCAGATAGATAGATGATAGAAAAATATAAGATATTGCATTGGGCTGCCCCTTCCGCAGTTTTTGATGAATAGATTAACAAATCATAAAAAAAAGTTGAAACAAAAAACCAAAAAAATTAATAAACGAATATTAATTAAGCCAAATGTGCCAAGTGAAATTGTTGCCGAAATGTATTGAATGATTGCGAAAAGATAGGGTAACTCGTCTGGTTATCACATTAGCTAATCATGAAACACGAGCTTGCTCAAATGACGCTGAAAACAACTTGAGTTGTGTGTCCGAATGACAGATAAATGTTGTCAGCTTGAAGTGCATAAATAACGTGTCTCTGTGCAAATACTCGAGAAGCTCAATTTCAATTGGCTTAGAGCGTTTGGAAACATTTTTAAGAACAGCTTTTGTGTTTTTATTCTAGAAGTGGAACGAATCTTAAATCTCTCTTTTCTTTTAATATAATAACTCTAATATTATATAGAGTTATTATATTATATATCTTTTATAGAGATATATCGCTATTGCTTAAACTTTATTCAGTTATATACAAAATATCATTATATATATCTATCTATAAATTATTTCATTTCTCTATTCATATGTGTATATATATGCATCTATCAATCATCTATCTATAATCTATCTATCATCTATCTATCTATATATATATTATCAATCTATTACACTTTCAGCTATATAAAGAGGATTTGATTGACCTCAGACGTATTCATCTCTATGGATTCATATCACTATGGATCCATACCTATCTATCTCTTAAGATATACTGCATGCTTGATTCTCGCTTTCGGTTTACTAAATTTGTTACTTCCATGACTCGAAACTTCTTTGAGATATTCCTTTACTTAAGGCAAACAATATCAAATACTATAACTATGAAATTTTGTCTACAAAATGTATAAATTTCATCAGAACTGAGTATTAATAAACAAAAAAAGACTTTTGCCATCTAACAGCTTTCAAGTTAACTTAACTAAACTCTACCATACGAAACTCACTTAACATATGCAAAAGTTTTATTAAGCATAGCCCAAAACTAAGTTCTACCTAGAACATATGCAATAATTTGATCAAGCTTATCTTCAAACTAAATTCTCTTTAGCATTATCATTTCCCTACAAACCATATTACGCTTTACGCTCTCAACTGCCCCCTTTCAGCAAAAAAAAAAAAAAAAAAAAAGAGAACATACTGTAAACAGACTACGTTATAATAATGATATATGTATGCGCTTTTGTTAGAGTGGCGCCATTTGATGGCTACTTTACTTCCGATATAACGCAAATAAGACATATTATACGCTCGCCCTTAAAATAACCAAACCCAACTCCCTCTCTCTCTCTCCCTCTCTTTCTTCGTCTCTCCCACTAAAAACGCTGACACGCACAGTCAAACAACTAGCAGCATAGCTCTCTCTCTCTCTCTCTCCCTCTCTGTAAAGTATATTGTGGTATGTGAGTACGTATCCATGTCATGTTGAAACATAATTTTAGCGCGTCGAAATTGCTAAACATTTCGACAAGTGAGGGGAGCGTGGCATGTGTGGCATAATAAATAAAATAAATAGACAAAGAGAGATATTAGCCATAGTTTGATAAAGGATGCAGCTTAAAACAGAGTGAGATAGAGAGAGTGGGAGAGTGGGAGGGAGAAAGCGCAGGCTAGCTTCCTGCTATATTTGATATTAGCCCAGACACTCGACTGACATTGAAATTTTGATTATCAGTTGTGCTACGGCCTGGACCTAGCGCTAAAACAGCTCTGCCGCTCCCTCTCCCTCTCTCTCCCTCTCTCCCTCTCTCTCTCTATCTCTCTCTGTGTTTGGGGCAATTAGTGAGCTGGTGTCAAAAATTACTCAATCATTTGCTAAACCTTTGCCGTTTTGCAGAGAAATGTCAGAAAGAAGAGCAGCGAACAGCAAGCAACAACAAACAGAGAAAAAAAAAATAAACCACAACAAATACGAAACATCAAGGTTACACAAATTAGCGAGCCTACACACACATATATATAGAGAGATATATATAATAATAAATATAGAAAGATATGTAAGTGTTAGACGTAGCTAGTAGCTGGCACAACTTACCACTATGTGAGTCCATATATCTGTTTATGCTCTCGATGTATTTCATAATTAAGGCCATTTTGTTGCTGTGTGTGTGAGATGGTGTGTGTGTGTGTGTAAGTGTGTGTGTACGCTGCTTGTTGTTGTTGTTGTTATTGTTGTATTTATTGGTGGTTCGTTAAGAGTAGTTCAATGCATCTAGTGCAATGCAAAAGTTGCCGAGCTGAAATGAGAAGACAAAATAAAAGAAATCAAAATTAAATTCATATAAAATCTGTATATATATATATATATATATATATATATGTATTTGTATACAGCTGTAAATTATGTTTTATATTTATAAATCTAGGCAGTCATTTAAAATTGCAGAAAGCAACAAGAACAACACAAGCGGCGCGCTTGCCTTTCAACCCACTAATTATTGCGATAAATAAAATAAAAATATATTTCAATATGTTTGTGTGTGTATATACATATGTATGTGAGTGCCAGCCCAGCGGCAACAGCAATAAAATGAGGTTAATAAACTAAAACTTCTCAAAAAAAGAAAAGAGAGAAAGAAATAAAACATATATACTATATAAATTTAAATTTTTATATACATAAAAGTGCTCAGTCAGCATTTGAGCGGCATATTTACATGTTGTTTATAATTTGATGTTCTGGTTTTGGGAATTCGGCTTGCGGCCAAGAGAACGATAAGCGTAGACTTTGAGCTCAAACAGAATATACGATATTGGCCCTAATCAAGCGCCTATCAATCTAGATAAGCTGAAATCGATATTATTATTTTGTTTGCGACGCACTGTGCGTATGCGTAATATAAACATATATTTACAGTAGGCAGCATTGGTGCTATTGGACTCGATAAAACTTGACTAAATCCATGTAGAGACTAAATCTTGCACTCTATAAATATTTAGTCAGGCATCAAGTAGACTATATAGGATTTCTGTGCTAAAGTGCAATCAAAGTTCAAGGACAGACAAACTTACTGACTAAGCAAATACATCAACGCACACATTTACACACTCTGGCAGCACGTAGCAACTTTGCAATTGGCTCAGTGCAAACAAAAAATTTTTTTTTGGCAACACACAAAAAGTGCAACAGCCGCAGCTGCTGACAGCGCATTTTCATAGCCACCCCCTAACCCTCCCTGCGCCCACAGCCAGCTCTTTCCTCTAACAGACGCACTTGGCATAGCAATATATACATATATATATATATGTACATCTACAAATCTGGCCCGCAACAAGAGCCATGTTAGTACAATTGACAGGGCTCTGCATAAATAAATAAATAACTAGACCCAAATGAATAGCAATTGTTGACGTCATTTATACGAGCATTACTCATACGCCGCGTTCCACTGTAAATATTAAATAATATGCCGCTCAAAGGAATCTGCTTCGCTCTCACTCCCCCACGCTCTCTCTCTCTCTCTCTCTGTCTAGCTCTGTCTCTTTCTTGTCTCTAATTGCTTACCTCATTGCGGCAGCAATGGGTGAGTGAACTAATGGACTCGAGTCGGACTGCGGCGGATATAAAAATCGAAGTCTACGACTTGTTAAGGTAATTACACTCAGACAAATTTCATTATAATATGTATTAAGATATATTTCAGCGAAATATAGAATCGTCACTTGAAGCAAACATTTCATCATTGAGCTATGACAATACACTATGGGGAAATTTTGATGTGTGAATCTTTAGCCAAATTGCAATTTCCCAATAAAACTATTTAAATATTTCACAAAATTTGCATAAATTTTCTAGCAGTGCATATATGAATTTCGCAACTGTTTGCATGATAAACTGATTGAGAGATACGAAAAGCAAAAACAAAAAATCCTTTAAGCCACTTGCAAACATGAAATACTTTGATTCGCTTTTTATACCCTGAACCCATTGAAAATGGGAACTCAGGGTATAATGGTTTTGTGAAAATGTATGTAACAGGCAGATGGGTACGTCGCCGCACAAAGTATATATATTCTCGATCAGGGTGACAAGAAAAGTTGATATAGTTGATAAATGCCGTCAGGCATTTAAAATACTATAGACTTGCAATTTGGCTAATAGATAAATTTAGATGCTATTAATATATTTCGAAAGTTACATGAAGATTAATCTAATTATAAATGGAGTTATAAGCATCTATAGTTCAGCCCAAACCCACGGCAGCAACTGCGCGCTTAACAGAGCGCGCGCTCATACGTTCGTAAAGAGGATTCTTTTTTTTTGCTGGGTTCAGGAGGGTATCTCGTAGTTGAGCCGTTTCGACTTCGAGCCTTCTAACTTGTTTTTTAATGAATTGGTCAAAGCGTGCTAATGCCACGAAGCCAATTATCGAGCTGTACGTGTTGCACATCGTCAACAACAATAAACTAAGCCATTGCCAGCTGAATACAAATAAATTCAAAGTCAGAGGACAAAAGCGGATAATAGAAACACACACAGACAGACACTATAAATAGAGCTCAAGACGTGCAAACGGAAAATACTGTCAACAACAACAACAACAAGAGAGTAGAAGAAGCAATATACAGTTAGTGTTGCCTTCTGTTTGCTTCTTGGGCTTTGTTTTTTTTTTGTTTTTTTTTTTTGGTGGGTGGCAATGGCTTAGCCTGATTTGCAAGCGCAACGTCTGACACCATAAGCCAAAGAGGAGATGGCATGGCGACCCACTGCTGCTGTTGGCTCAGGCTCACCTTCGCCCGGCCAGAAGAAGCGCCAATGAAATGCGATGCCAGCGACGACGGCGACGACGACGACGACGCTTTAAAGCCGTGCCAAATATTGCTATTTCATTGACCTGATTTCACAGCGTGCTTGCTGCTTGCTGCTTGCTGTTGTTGTTGTGTGCGCTCCATGTAAGCCCACACACAAAAGCCAAACCATGAAGCAACAATGCACACGAGCATGTAAAGCGACACCCAAAAAAACAAAGCAACAACAAAAAGAAAAGTAAAATAACAACGAAATAAAAACAACTGGCTGGCAATAGCGAACCCCAAAGCCCAGCCAAATACAAGCCTCAAACCCGAAGCTGAAAGCGAGCCCGTAACGAATTCAGTTTCCAGGGCGCCGAATTCAGACAGAAACATGCCGCTTAACCGGCGCCACGTTGTCACACACACACACACACACACACAGTCACGTGATGACTACTCTTTATCACCACCCTCCCCCGCCCACTTTGAAAAACCTTAGCCCTCCTTGCTAGGGTTTCTCTTTGGTCGCTCTTTCTGGGCCGCTTTTGCGCAGAGGCGCTCAGCAAAATTTCTTGAATGAAAATCGGGCAATGGGCGACCCGCCTGGATTCGTATTGCCATGACTCACACATATAGAGCGACGCGCTCAGCAGTATTATTTTTTGTCTTTCGTCAAATCTAGCTCTTTTTTGTAAGTCTGCATAAATTTGTAGACCTTAAGTTTTAACAAAAATTATATAATTATAAATTTGTATATCTTAAGTGATATAACATATAAATAAATAAATATATAAATTAAATAATTTTGTAGATTATATATGATATATATATGATAATTAAATTGTTGAATATTTAAAAAAAATATATATAATTTTTTTTATTATATAAAAAATCGTTTTAAAATTGTATACAATTAATTTACTTTTGATATTTTGTTTGTTATATATTGAATATTTATCAATTTTAATAATCAAGTTTTAGCGGAACTGAATATGGCATATTTAATATAATATATATAATTACATATATTCAAATATATATATTCACTGTGCTATTTGTGAACATATTTATATATTTTCATGATTTAATTAATTTTTTAAACGTAATATTTTAGAATTTATATATTTTTTTAAAATTTATATTTTATATAATATTTTCAAATATATTTAAATATTTTCAAAAATATATATATATTTTACTATAATATATTTTACTATGATGAAATTTTAAAATTATAATTTAATAAAATATATTGAAATTTGAATTAAATTTTTAAATAAAAATTTTAGTTTAAATAGTTATAAAAATATTTTAAATAAAATATTTTAAATTCGAATTAAATTTTTAAATACAAATTTTAGTTTAAATATTTATAAAAATATTTTAAATAAAATATTTTAAATTTGAATTAAATTTTTAAATACAAATTTTAGTTTAAATATTTTCATAAAATATTTTGAATTTTGTATATATGTATATTATATATTTTAAATAAATATTTTGAACTGCAGAGGTGTCTATTTTTAATTATTTATTTATTTTTATGTCTATTATGTCTAATTTTATTTATTTTATTATTTATTTTTTATTTTATATATATTTTCATTTTCATTCTCTATTTTTTTAGCTTGCTCAAAAACTAAATAATTTTTATAACTAATAAAAAAAAAAAATGATATGCAGCTGCGAATATAAGTTTCCAATGTTTGGCAGATAATAACTGAAATATGCTCAATCTTCATTAACCAAAATATAGCCTTTTTTCTACACGCCTCTAACGCAGCGCTAGGTGTGCAGCGCGAAAAAAAAGGCTAAAGCCAAAGCGTTCACGATGAAAACTCGTTTAATGTGCAGCCAACACGCCATGAATGACGCCTAAAAGACGCGTGCCTCGTCGTAATTGTTGTTGTTGTTGTTTTTTGTGGCTACTCGTATTATGTCAGTGAGTAAGCAGTGTCTATGGCTGTGTGCCTCTCTGTGTATATGTGTCTATGTGTGTGTGCGTGTGAATGTGCGTCGAGGGGCTGAGCCTCGCCGCAATTCTTGCCCAGCGAAAGGTGTCACGTGCATTGTGAGGCGGGCATTGAGTGGATTGTGGGTTGGGGGTGGTTTGGTTTGGTTGTTTGGTTGCCCGGTGGTTGGTTAAGCAGCTCGCGTTTTCAATTTCCTATTGATTTTCATAAGTACATGTATGTGTGCCTGTGTGTGTCAGTTTGGCCAAGTGTTGACAGTGCTCGACGGGCCGGGTCAATGAATGGAGGCCCAGCCAAAGGTTGTTTGGCCTACACTTGCAATCACCTGAAGTGTTTGGCTGAGAAGCAATGAATGCGAATGGTAAGGTAATTAAATAAATTTGGCCATCTCTTGCACTTAGCCCTGAGCTTAGAGCACGTGCATCCATGAGACACATATTATCCATATCTAATGCGTAAAGGGCATCTCTAAGCGGCAATTAGACGAAGGTTTATGTGCCATTTACGCTTAAGCTGTCAACATGAGATTTATTCAAGCCAATTTAATTTCAATTTATTACGACATTTGTAGATCAGACAGACGCTGACAGCCGACGCTAATCATTAAACAAAAAACGACCATACAAAATCCATGCACAGTAATAGCTAGATAACTTAACAAAAAACTGGTTAAAAACTGATTAAAATTCGACATTTATTATAAACTCTAAACGAGCACAGAGCACAACTATAAGCTATCCTGTCAACACAGTGATTAGTAATAGTAAAATTTAAATTATGTTAAAGGTTCTTTCTATGAAATCTTTGGAATTCCCAAACATTATTTTCACACACAAATATATTTTTAGATCATCGGTATATAACTATTTATATACCTTATGGGCATATACCCCCATTCAAACCTAGCATAAATTAAGAAGTATTATGAATTGATTTAAACGGAAGTTCAACGACAGTTTCGAACGGTTCATTAACAATATCATGTATACGAACCGTTAAACTTCGTAATAAATTAACAAAAAAGTGTGTCAAATTAGCGTCGACGATTGTTAAATAATCTGATGCGAATTTAATTATTAATTTACATACGATCGCATCAGTCAAATATAGCAAGCGGAACGACACGCATCAAGCGAACAATAATTCATTTCGTTTAAACAAATATAATAAAGAGAAACACAAAAAAATTACGAAATATGAATTGAAATATTGTTAGTGAATGCTTGACTGAGCCTAAACTGTGAACAATGTGGACAATTGTTTATTATCACTTGGATGATGATGTAATCCAAGTAACAAGATTTACATATCTTTGAAAGGGTTCCATAGGCTTCCAGAAATGTAGACATAGCTAGAATGCTTAAGAGTGCAAAAGATTTCTTAGAACTTTCAACTCATTTACATAAAAGTGAGAATTTTCTGAAACCCATTGAGAGTCTACCTATTCATATGAGTTTTAGAAGGGTTCAGGGTATATAAGATTTGTTGAATGTGCTTTTAAATATTTAATTAAAATATATTTAAAATAAATATTTTTTAATCTATTGCAAGTTAGTATAAATATAAATCAGAATACATTTGATTATTTAATGAATATATATTATATTTAATTTTTTAGCGTTAAAATTTAACCCTTTTTCTTGTTGAAAATAAAGAGCTTAGTTATTAATAATTAATATATTCCATTACTTTTAAATAGAATTACATTTAATAATTTTATAAGTAAAGAAATTTGTTTTTAAAATGAAATATAATATAAATAATGTTTTATATCGAATTTCCGTATAATAAAAAAATTATATATATAATTTTTAAACTTTTTTGCCTGACTTTCCTAATTAATTTTGTAATTTATTTTGTTATACATTTTTTTAAATTATTTTAAAGTATTTTTTTTTAAACATCTAATATATTTTCTTAAAATAAACAATATTATATATATTTTTAGAATTTCTTTTGCTTTGTTTTCCCAACTTATAAATACTTAATCATCTTTCTTGGTAATAATAATTTTGTTGTTGTTCTAATCTTTTTTTTACCTTGTTTTCCCAGTTGGATCGTGTGTTGCAGTTGTTTTGCAGTCTGTTTTGTCTTTGATCAATGTTGTTGATATTTTTTTTTTATTTATTTACTTTTTGTTTGAAAATTTTGTTTTATCTATGTAAGCATGTATGCAAGTAGAAACGTGATCAATTTGCCAGTGGCTATGGAAATTGGGAGGAAAACCAGTTGCATTTAGTTCAGATTCGTATTGATTGATTATAATTATATATCGTTATCTATATATATTAGATATATCGCTTGCATTAAGGATATACGTATATATTTATTTATATTTTTGCGCGTGTTTGTTGTCTGCCGCTGTGTTTATTACATTTGTTGTTTTGTTATCAATTATTGAAATTGTTGCTGCGGCAGCTGGCATTTGCCTGGCAATCGATGAATGCCATAAAATTAACATTTACTCGATGGCGCACTTTTCGCTGCCTGCTGTTTGTGTTCGCTTATCACCGCGCTATGTAAATATGCATGTGTGCACAATGTACATGCATATGTATGTGTTGGGTTTCCTTTGTTTGTGTTGGTCAGTGTTGTCAAGCTCGCCAAGACTGGCAGCCAAAACTGTGCGTGTCCTTTCGAACACTTTTCGAAAACACTTTGAATGCAATGCGATAGCTAAGATCGTAAGTAACCGCAGGCGACACGACGCTCGACACTGGACGTGTAACGGGGACGTTGATGGTGATGGCGACGGTGACGGTGACGGTAACGGTAACGGGGACAATTACGAGACGTGAGACAAGACGAAGTGACCGAGAAACCGAGAGAGGCAAAACCACTGGCAGCGACTAGCAAAGCACGACTAACTGGCTGCCGCAACGGCTGACTAACTAAGGCCGAAGACGCCGTCAAAGCCGCTGTTGTCGACGTCGCTGCTGCAGTCGCCATCGACGTCGACGTCACTGTCACAAGAGCGCTAGCATTCGTGAATTGAGCGAGCTAGCGAGCTGCACTGTCGGCGTCGCTGTCGACGTCATCGTCATCGTCGTCGTCGTCGTCGTCGTCATCATCGTCGTCGCCTTCGCCGTTGATTACGAATTTTTTTAAACTTTGATATTGTTTAATGCAAAGTGGTGCGATATATATATATATATATATATATATGTACATATATGCATATACACATATGCAGGTATTTTTTGTGCTAATGCTTGAAATTTATTTAGATCATTAAAATGAGCTCAATAGAAATGTAAATTTCAATGCATTGGCGCGCCCCACTGCTGCAGTCAGCAACAACAATAACAACAGGTGAATGCTGCGGGCAGCAACGCTCACGTCGCTGTCGCAAGTTCGAGCACTGCTTGGCTCGACTCGGCCTGTGTTGGCGGCTTTGGTTCGATGTTGCAAGGGCCCCCCAAAAAAAAAAAACAAAATTACAACAATGCCAACAGCAAGCGCGACGCTGGCATCGACAGCGGCTGTCGTTCGCTGAGATCGAATTCGATTTCGATTTCGGCAACGAGACACGACGCGCAGCGAGCAGCCGCAGTGGCGCACGCGGCGCATACCAAACAAAAAGAAACAGAAGAAGAAGAAGAAGAAAAAGCCAAAGCTGCGCACTTGTCGATCAATTAATTATTACGGCATTTCACACATACACGAACACACATACATACATATATACAGAGAGGTGCACAGGTATTTGGGTTTTTTTTTATAGTTTTTGCCTTTTTGTTTTCCTTTCGCCCGAAAATAAATTCACGTTTTTTTTGGGACTTTTGCATTAAAATCGAATTCATGGTCAAAGCGACGATGTGTGTCGCCAAACAACAACAACAACAACAGTTAACAGATAAACTTGACGAAATGTAAATTAAGACGCGCGCCGCCCTTTGTCGCAATCATCTAATTTGTTGTTGCTTATCTATTATGCATATCTATACATGCATATACACTCTCTCACACACACACACATACATGCAGCTAGATGTATGTTATTTATTGGGTCGTTATTGCAGAATGCAATTTTGTAATAATAGATATAAACCCCCGCGAATATTTAAATATATATAGTCTATTTGAAGCTAACGCCGAAACTCATATATCACTCTATATGGTTATATAGAAACGGACGATGCTGCTGCCATGCATTTCAATTAAGTTATGGGTGGGCGTTATTCAAAAGGGCTTTTTAGCCAGCTATGACTATTTTGTGGGTGTGGCATGTGTGTGTGTGTGTGTGTGTGGGGGGTGGGCGACGAAATTACGGAATTGTGTTACACACATTTCCGCTGCTAGACAGATTAAATTCAAATGGCTGCAATCGCAATGCCAAGATGCTTGTGATTATATGCGTATGTGTGTGTGTGTGGGTGGGTGTGTAATGGTGCGGCATCTTTGCTTTTGGGTTTTTTCAGATGCCGATTCGGTCTCGGATTGGAATTCGGATTCCGATTCGGTTTCGGATTCAGTTTCGGATCATTGGTCGCCCCACGCGCACCTGATGTGCTCTTACGTTGGGAAGCGCTCTTTCGAGTGCGAACGGGGAGCGTATATGGGCAGAGCGCGCGCTCTTTTGGGTGCCTTCTTCACACGTGTGTGTGTGTGTGTGTGTGTATGTGTGTACGTGACTGTGTGCGTGTCTGTGGCAAGTGAATGTCTTGGAATTATGTCATATCTTCCAATGCCACACACTTTCCCACCAAAAACGTGCACTTTGGCTGCGGATGTGTCAATTGTTTTTGTTGTTGTTGTTGCCGTTGTCATTGTTGTTGCTGTGGTGTTATCGTTGTTGATTAATTAGCCAGCCCAACTGATTACTGATTATTGGCAGGTGATAATGTTCCAATATTGAGAAATGCCAGTGCACTGAGTCAATTAACTTAGCCTAACTGAAACTGGTGTGGGGTTGGCGTAGGGTCGGCGGCAAGCTAATTGAGTGCATGATGCGTGCCCCTGCCACAGCTTCGAAACACCTCCCCGCCCCGCCCTCACTCTGTCAAGTGGTCTGGTTACGTAGATGTGCATTGAATGAATGCCTTAGATACACAGAATGCAACAGATCTGTGGCATTAACTTATCGAGTGGATTTTTTGCAAAAAAAAAAGAAGCGTTGCACACAGATTAGACGCTTTACGCTTTTTATTTGTTTGTTGTATTTTGTTTTTTTTTTTTTTTGTATTTTTGTTTGCTGGCGGAAACAGGCACTTGAACATTTAACGGGCAGACAACAGTTTTTTTTTTTTTCTTTTTTTGCCATTACGTGTATCTGTGAGATACACGCGACTTGGTCGCGACACGAGGAGCAGAACGAGGACGCAGCGCGTGCATTAATCAAACTGTACATTTATTTACTTTGTTTGTTTATGTCACGTGTAATTGCAAAGAGCTCTTATTGTGATTAGGGTATTACTATTATTATTATTACGCTGGCAAATCGAATGCTTATTTTAATTACGTTTCGTAGTAGCTATTGGGCAGGCTTAGCTTAGGAATTCATTTGTGTGTGTCTGTGATGCGAATGTGAATTGAATGCGAATTTGTTCAAATTGTTGAGTTTTGGTAGATTTTTATTTAAATTTCTTTTCTTTATTATTTTTTTCTTTTTTTCTTTTGGTCTGGCCTGACCCAAAAGCGAACCAGACGAGACACAACCCAAAGCGAAATGCAAACTGAGGCGCACGAATTGGGCGAAGAGCGCGCGAACCCCACAATGAAGCAAAAACTGTGTGCCAGCGCCAGAGAGAGAGAGAGAGAGGGTGAGAGAGCAAGTCAGAGAGAGTAAAAGTGTGCCTGTGTATGTGCGAGTGCTGAGTACTGAGTGAGTGCTGTGTATCTGTTTCTTGTGGCTGGCAAGCGGCAAGAAGCAGACCGAACGGCATTTGACAACTAGCCGTCGAGCCGTTGTGTCAGCGGTTGCGGCTGCGGTAGCGACTGCTAGACGAACAAGAAGAAGAAGCAGTGGCAGAAACAGAAGCAGAAGCAGAATGGCCGCTGGCAACATTCGCGTTTACTACACACGTTGCGTCACGCGCCAACACAGAAACGAACACACACACACACACATGCACAGTTACGCTTAGATACGCGCCCTCTCTGCATATGACAGATACATTCAGCCAAAGCCCGACAGGCACAAATTCGGATGTGAATGTGGCGCAAAAAGGCCGGCTGCTAACCGGCCACATATGCGCTTACTCTCACTTATTCTCTGCCTCTGGCACGGGCTCTAGCTGTGGCTGTGGCTGTGGCTCTCTCGCTCTCTTGCTCTCCCTGTCTTTATTTATTTTTTTTTTTTTTACTTCTAGTGCGTGTACCTTTGATAAGGCACTCGCTCTTGAGCGCTCTCTTTGGCTCTTGCGCTCTTCGACAGCGTGTATCCATGGGATATGTGCATTATTGTTGTTGTTGCTCTTCTAAGGGTTGTCGCCTATATTTTTTTTTCGTCGTCGTCGTCGCACGTAAGTGCCGCAAAATAAATACGAGTAGCCCAGCGCTAAGCGTAGTAAGCGTGTTTAACAACAGCAACAACAACAGCTGCACATACAGCTAAAGTTACAGCTATGTACACAGACACACACACACACACACACACACACTGAGATATATACTACTACACTTGGCATTATGTCATCCAAGTTGAGAGAGGCCTGGCGCTTATGGTAGTAGTTGTTTGTTGTCGTTGTTGTTGTTGTTAGTAGTAGTAGTTTCATTTTATTTTATTTTTTTTGGCATTGTATTTTTGTGTTCCTCAATTTGTTGCCAAGCCACCCCTTTTTAGCCGTACAGGACATGGCTCAGTGACTAAATGTATAGACAGACATACATACATACATAAACCCATATGTCTATATATATACATATATATATATACGTATGTATATAGGCGGATATTTGTTGGTCCTGTTTGTTTGCCCTTTCGTTCGACTGGGCCGCACCTCGCTCAAAGGTGTGCGGATATGAGCCGGAAATGATTTTACCCCATTCAGTTAGTGCATATATATATATATGTGTGTGTGTGCGTGTGTGCTTTTGCCCCAACACAACTATAAGAAAATTGCAAAGTTATTAACAGTTCAATGTGGCGAATCGACCATGAAATTGGCTAACAGCAAAATGCCAGCAACGGATTAACTAACAGTTACAAATGTGTAAAGATTAGATTATAGATAAGAAATGTGCAAAGCTTTCAAAATTCTAGACTAATAGAAAGGAAATTGTTAAAGCAAGTTTCGCATTTGAGCTGACTTATGATTATAGTATGTCCTGACATTAAAGACGCTTTGAGTCTTTATTATATTATCGTATCTTCCATGGAGTTGTTCTATGAAATCAAAAAGAAAAACTTTCGAAACTGATCTTGTAGATGAAGTTGACATAGTAGACAGACAGACAGATTTAAGGAATTTACTGTTAGTTTTTCTCGACAGATTTGATGTTTAATAAGGGACTCAATATCCCAAGAATTGACTTGTTAGCAATATATCTACCTGATTCATTGTTTTTCAATATGCCTCTTCTTCTGTTTGGAGTGTTTTTTTGTTTTTTTTTTTTTTGGGTATACTTTCTGGAAAATATCAGTTGAGACTCAAACATATTGACTTATCTTGCAGAGTTCACTTCGTTTATCGCATTATTGTAGACTTTTATGAGCTGTAACTGACAATAATATAATATATATATAATTGGCAATAACACCCCTATCGGAGCACAGCCTGATGCACAATTTGCCTCCACGCTTCTCTGTCCTGTGCGCGACTTCTCCAGTTGGTAACACCATTCAGGATTGCCTCCATCTGGTCCTTCCAACGGGTTCGAGGTCTACCCCTTCTTCGTTGTCCTCTAACTACCGCATCAAAAACCGAACGAGCTGGAGTGTTTTCCTCCATACGAGCAATGTGACCCAACCAACGAAGACGCTGAATGTCAATTCGCTTGCCAATGTCAACATCGCCGTATAGCTCGTACAGCTCGTCGTTCCACCTGATACGATAGGTTTCGCCAACGCAAATTGGTCCAAAGATCTTGCGAAGAATCTTTCTCTCGAAGACACCAAGAGCAGCTGCATCTGACTGCGTCACGGTCCAGGCTTCCGCTCCATAAAGCAGCACTGGAATGATGAGTGTCTTGTAAAGGGTTACCTTTGTCTTTCGAGAGAGGGCTCTACTGTTCATTTGCCTACTGAGCCCAAAGTAACATTTGTTGGCAAGTGTAATTCTCCGCTTGATCTCCAGGCTGACATCATTTTTGTTGGTCACTGCAGTTCCCAAATAGACAAAGTCCTTGACAGACTCAAAGTTATAGTCTCCAGCCGTAAGGTAAGAGTCAAGACGCCGCGACTCTCTAGTACTGCACACCATAAACTTTGTTTTGCCCATGTTTACTGTAAGACCAACTTTAGCTGATTCCCTTTCGATAGCTCCAAAAGCCGCAGTTACATCACGCTTGGTACGACCAATGATATCAATATCATCAGCGTACCCAAGGAGCTGGACACATTTGGATCCCAGTATTGTGCCCATCCGATGCACTCCAGCTTTCCTTATTATACTCTCCATAAGTAAATTGAAGAGCACACAAGACAGCGAGTCGCCTTGTCTGAGACCCCGCTTGGTATTGAAGGTTTCGGATTGGTCATTTCCTACCTTGACAGAGCTGATGGTGTTGCTCAATGTCATGCTACAAAGCCGTATTAGCTTTGCAGGAATACCAAGCTCAGACATGGTAGCGTATAGGCAGTCTCGCCGTGGGCTATCAAAAGCAGCTTTAAAATCGACGAACAGGTGGTATGTGTCGAATTGGTTCTCGTGTGTTTTCTCCAGGATTTGGCGCAATGTGAAGATCTGGTCAACTGTAGACTTGCCAGGACGGAAACCGCATTGATACGGACCTATCAATGCTTCAGCATATGGTTTCAGTCTCTCACACATTACGCTCGTGAGAACCTTGTATGCGACGGGAAGAAGGCTGATGCCACGGTAGTTGGTGCGTTTGTGTTGCATCACCCTTCTTCAGGATTGGGCAGATCATACTGAGGTTCCAATCATCGGGCATGCTTTCCGTTAGCCATACGCTGCTGATAAGTTGGTGCATGCACCCTACCAACTCATCGCCTCCAGCCTTAAACAATTCAGCCGGTAAGCCATCTGCCCCCGCGGCTTTATTGTTTTTGAGACGCTGTATAGCTGTCTCGACTTCCGTATGGCTAGGGATGGGAACTTCAACACCATCATCTCTGATTGGGGTTAGTGGACCAACTTCGTCAAGCTCATTCTCACTGTTTCCAGCCAAAGACTCTCAAAGTGATCCCGCCATAACCTCAGTACAATCTCCGCATCAGTAACCAGGTTTCCATCGTCACTCCTGCAGGCAAGCGATCCAGACTTATACCCTTGGGTCATGCGCTTGACCCTCCGGTAAAAGTCACGGGCATCGTTCTTGCTTCTGCTTCTCTCCATCTTCTCACACTCAAGCCTTTCCATCTCCCGCTTCTTCCTCCTGAAAAGGCGCTTCTCGTCTCGTCTCCGCGACCTATAAATATCCACCACCGCTCGAGTAGCTCCTGCTTGCAGCGTTCTTCTGTAGGCGGCGTCTTTTGCTGCAGTCGCTTCCCGACACTCCTGGTCGTACCATGGATTCCGGTTGGGAGGGCGTTGGAACCCAAGTACTTCCACAGCAGAGGCGTTTATGGCATTGGACATGTACGCCCACATATCCGTTGTATTTATAGGCGTTGAAGGGAGTTGGCCGAGTCGGCCCGAGAGTCGATTGGAGAAGGCATTCTTATGTCGTTGTGATTGCAGCTTTTCGATGTCCAGCTTTCTTGGCATACCTTGACGTGAGACTTTCGCGACACACAGCCGTGCACGTACCTTGGCTGCAACAAGGTAATGGTCAGAGTCGATGTTAGGACCCCGACAAGATCTCACATCAAGTATGCTAGATGCATGCCTTGCATCGATCACAACATGATCAATCTGATTTCGCGTCAGACGATCAGGCGACAGCCAGGATGCCTTGTGGATGTTGAGGTGACGAAAACCTGTACTACATACAATCATATTGTGTGCGGCCGCAAATCCTATTAGTCTAAGTCCATTGCTCGATGTGGACTCGTGCAGGCTAAACGGGCCAACGGTTGCTCCAAAGATGCCTTCCCGCCCTATTTTGGCGTTAAAATCTCCTAGAAGGATTTTAACGTCATGTGACGGGCAACGACCATATGCTCGGTCGAGCTCTGCATAGAAAGCATCCTTGGTAGCATCGTCTTTCTCTTCCGTCGGGGCATGCGCACAGATTAGGCTGATGTTGAAGAATTTGGCAGTTATTCGGATCGTCGCAATCCTCTCGCTAACTGGTGTGAAGTGCGAGGCTCGGTGCCGCAACTTGGGCCCTACGACGAAACCACAACCAAATTCATGCCTATCATTAAGACAACTGTAATAGATATCACAGTTGCTTTTCTTATGCGCCCCTGCCCTTTCCATCGCATTTCCTGGATGGCTGTGATGTCAGCCTTCAACTCATTGAGGGTATCCGCTAGTTGTTGAGCAGCACCAGGTCTGTACAATGTCCGTACGTTCCAGGTGCATACTCTCAAATCATTTTCCTTTTTCCGTTTGCCGTGGTCGTCAACGTTTTCCGGGTTCCTTTCCGAGGCTCCTCTTGCTTCATTCACTGATGAGTCTTTTTTCTATGGGTGGATATCAAGTCCTACGCCAAAACCTAATTTAAGGATTAGGATCCCGCCGCGCACTTTGGTTTATAAACTCAACGGGGGCTGAGTCATAATCCAGGAGGAACCACGTGGAGGTAGTGTGTCGACTTGAGAAGAGCAAGAACGAGGATCGCACTGGCACTCACCAAGTTGAGCACAATCAGAAACTTTGCCTTGCCTGCTCTCCCCCATCCCCCCTGACTGACAATAATAACAATAGTAATAATAATATACAAAAACAAGTAAGAAGGCTCTAGTCGAGGCGGCTCGACTACGAGATCCCCTGAACCCTGCAAAAAAGTGATACTCTTCTTCTTTACGCACTTTTGAGCGCACGCTCTGCTAACCGCGCAGTTGCTGTCGTGGCTTGGAGGCGGGCTGGGCTGAACTTTGAACGCTCACAACTCCATTTCTAGATGGACTATCTTTATGAAATTTTCAGAGTAGATTAAGAGTATCTAAATCTATCTATGTGCCAAATTGCAAGTCTCTAGTATTTGAAATGCGTTTTTTTTTTAATTGGGGGCGAAGGGGGCGTGGCATCCAAAATCTGTAAATTACATAATCTGCGTATCCATAAAATCTATCTAAGTATATAAATTTGAAGTCTCTAGCTAAAACGATGTAGAAGTTATGCTCAAAAAACCTAAAAAATGTAAACGAATTTTCGATTTTTAAACTCGTACTGCGTAACTAACATATGAGTGTTCATGTGAAATTTCAGCTCTCTAGCTTTTGTAGTTTCCGAAATCTCGACGTTCATACGGACGGACAGACGGACAGACGGACGGACGGACAGACGGACAGGGCTAGATCAACTTTTCTCGTCACCCTGATCAAGAATATATATACTTTATGGGGTCTGCCACGCCTCCTTCTGCCTGTTACATACTTTTAACAAAACCATTATACCCTGATTTCCCATTTTCAATGGGTTCAGGGTATAAAAATGTTAACTTTGGCCCAACGCACATTGTGCACAGTGTTAACGGTGCCATAAATCTAGCCAGTTGACTGAAAACGGTTATTAGCTGGCAAACTAATTAGCTCATTAGCTGCAAGGCTCATATCAACTGCTTAACTCTCTTGGCATACAAATACAATGCTTACGGTCTCACAATTGAACTGAGCTCATTTTAAATATTGGCCAATTGATAAATAATAATCATAAATAAATCAAAGAAAAATCAAATTATAGTTAAAATACATTGCGCATGCGCAAATGCTTGTTGTTGTTGTTGTTGTTGCTTGCGAAATGGCATTAGAGAGGCGGGCCTATAAAGTTGGCTTACAGCTGGCTGTTGGCCAAAATTCTTTGGCTTTGGCTGCACAATGTCAAAACTAAACGTGTCAAGCGCGTAACCAACATGTTGTTGTTTTTGTTGTTGTTGTTGCTATTGTTTGATTTTGTGTCATCATCAACATGGCATAAACGCTAACGGTTAATGTTAGCCACGCACACACACACACATGCACAACATTTACATCTCACCTTGAGCGCACATGCATGCGCATGCATATGTGTGTGTGTGTTAAAGAAATTGGACGAGCATTCGTTGTTGTTGCTGCTGCTTTGCCTGGCTCGCTGTGCTGGCGCATATAAATCGATTAATAAGTTTCGTAAATGAAACGCTATTATCAACGCTGACAGCGACGCCGACAGCGAAGCCAACAGCGACAGCGACAGCGGCAGCGCACTGCCCACGGTTGCCTAAACAAGCAAACGGGAATTTGCAGCCGCTGCGACTGCGACTGCGACTGCGCAACAACTCCGCCAGGCGCAATTAAAAAACGAGCAAGAGATGAGCTGATCTCTTTGTATTATTCGATCATTTAATTAAAGACAGTGCACAATTGCACAATTGAATGCGCACGCCCACGGCCGTGGGCGGCGTGGACGGCGTGGGCTTTAGTTAGTTAGTTGAGCCTATTAAAGTTTAGACGCAGTTAGCTCTAATGTGGCATGGCTGGAAATGTGTGTTTGCCTAGGCCAATGTCTTTGCTGGCAGCCTCTGGCCATGTGCCCATCCATTTAAGCCATAAATTCGGTCTGCATTCTGCGCATGCGCCACGGCCAGGCCAACTAATTGAGTCAAGGGCGGGCCACGCTGCGTCGCTCAACGTGTTGACAATAAAAAATTACATAGCCAACAGCGACACGTACATACTTTGTTTATTATTGTTGTTGTTGTTGCTGTTGTTCTTGCTGTTGTTGTTGTTGTACACCCAAAATGCTACCCCTACGTATGAGGCGTGGCCGCCAGGCAATTGACTTTGCTTTTGGCAAAAGCCAATAACTGATGTAAAAAAACCAAAAACAAAAACAAAATCTATGTCAACATCGAGGCAACTCAATTTTTTATGTAAAGCCGCAACGAAATGAATTTTCAATTTTTATTTATTTTTTCATATTGAATTCAAAAGTTTGCCGAAATGTTGTAATAGGCCAGGCCAAGACAAACCGGGCCAGCAGCTCCCCATTGTTGTCAACTTGGGCGCGTTCAGTTTGACTGCATTCTCAAGCGATGCTCAAATAGTGAAAATGCGAGCTGTCACTGAAAATCTCTCTTTGAGGGCCTAATTAGAGATTTCAAACTCTGCCAAGCGCTTTCTAACGCTTGGGAAATGTGCACCCAAATTGTTTTCCGTGTACTTTTAAAGACTTTGAATTGTATTCAAATGATATAATTTTAATTAAATAATATAATTGATAAGAAATTTAAGCCAAGCACTTTCTAACTCTATAAAAATACAGCTCAAATTGTTTTCAGTGTATTATGTGATGATATGTGTATATGTATACATATATAACAAGTACAGTAGAAACGTCGTTATATCCGGAAGTTTGCTTGCGAAAGTTTGTATGGGGACTGGAATTTTCGTCGCAATAACCAAAGGAATGCTATAAGCGAAGTCGTTATAACCGGATTCTACTGTATTATAATTTACAAAAAAAAAAAAAAATCAATCCTACGCACTAAAAATAATTTTAAAAAAATCATTTTTATGAAATTCACTAATTTCGAGATATGATTTCAAATAAGGATAACGAAGCTTTAAGCAATGGCGCCTGAAATCAAGTTACAAAATGTTTAAGCCGAGGCCAAGCATTGCAACATCTCAAACTGACCGACAGTTAACTGTCTATATCTTTGTGAATAACAAAAGAGAATTCCAAGGCAGCAGCAGGTTAAGTGAAATGCGTCTCATTAAGGGACTGATAGCTGGGACTGTGACTGTGACTGGAGCTGGGGCTGGGGCTGCTGCTGTTGCAGTTCTCTCTGGGCTGGTGATTGTGATTGCGTTTGTGTGAGCGCCACGATGACAAACGACTATAAATTGAATTATGTATGCAGCACAGCTGTAAACAAAGCCAAAGACAAAAGCCAACATCAAAATAAAACAAACGAAAACTATTTAAATTAAAATCCAAAGCCTGGTTTTCAAGCTTTGATCTGGGGCACAGCCCGCTGCTGGCAGTGGCAGTGGCTAACGCGGCCCGTGTCCGGTGCTGGGGCAATTGCAATTGCACAATGGACAACTGGACAAAGACACCTTTCGAAAAATTGAAGGCACTATTGGCTAATGTGTGGTAATGATAATGATTAAGCTTGCCAAACAGACCAAAAAAGTGCTGAAAGCCCAACGCGCGCAGCTTTCTCATCAATGCTCATTAAAAGAGTGCGAGCAGCCAACAATGTTCCCAGCGAACTGCTGAAGAAGTAGCTGCCAACTGCCAAGTTTGAGCCATTAAAATATTTGTCAAGCGATCTGGCCGAAACGGGTTCTAAGTTTGCCAACTTCGAGCGATGAGCGTGAAATTTGCCCAAAAAAAAAACGACGATGACCATATGATAATCAGAAACGCAATGAGAGAGCTCAGCTGCTAGCTGCCTTTAACTACATTATATATAAATCGAATATACATATATACTTGACTGACACGCCCAACACCTAATCCAGTTGTTTGTCCAATTGGCGGACATCGACTGCAAACATCGAAAAAGTCGCGTCCGAACACACATTGTATATAAATGGCGCTCAAGCGTTACGATTTCGCAATTGCCAAGCAAACAGAATCGCATAGATCTATAAAAGAAAAACAATATTATATATGTATATTCTCAGCACTCAAGTCGAGGCTTTAGAAGCGCTTCAAACTTGTAGCTAACAATGGGTTCTCAATGTTGTAGCCTTAACATTTTTATGGTCTACTTATTGAAGAGCCTCCATAAAAGAGTTCTGTAAGCGAAATCGATAACTTATTGGAGTAACAAATTGTGAATATCGATTTTTAGTAATTTTTTTCATTTATCATTATGAATGCCTGTCTAGAAAAGCGATTAATATTTTAACCTTGTAGCATTACTATATATGTATATATTTATTTATTCTCAACACCGTGATCTATGAAAGCTATAATATCATCTTATCTATTTCCTAGACAATCTTATAAATAAATATAAATATTTTTGCCTAGAAATTCTATCAAATTCATTCAACTATCGTCCCCTCAAGGCTTACAAAAGCTTGGTAATAAAAGTTGTTCAGAAAATCGATAAATATCGATATTTATTAATTAGCTATAGTATCTGCTAGTCGCGCACTTTTGATTAAATCATTTCCATTACAATTTTTTCTGCTCGTGAGAATATAATTGAAAGTAGTCTTGGCCACACAAGGAGCATTTTATTTTTTTTGTTTTTTTGTTTAGTTTATTTACCTGAGCACAAGATAAACACAATTCCAAATGAAAACGCGCACGGCGTACTTGGCATATTTTCGTTTTTAAAAAACACTTCAATCTATCTATAGTATCGTGTGCGGCGTATAGAACAGATCAGCCGAGAATATATGTACATATTTACATAATGTAGTGGACCTTCGACTGAAGTATTGGCCGACTTATTGCTTTTTCGACTGACATTTCGCCACAGATCGCACGGTCGTTCCGAATGCCCTAAGGTACAGCCAGTGCCTGAACTTTGTAACATTCATTGTTGCCAATTGATAATTATATTACATGAAATCATATACGGCAAGGGCGTTAATTGGCTGCACTGGTAATGAGGGGTCCCGACACAAATAAAGAAATGTTCGAAATTAGCGAAAAACTCATTAATCTCTTAATGATTAGTTAGCCAATTATCAAATATCGAAGTGTGTGCAATTTGGAATAGTCGAAGTGTTAGGTAAATTACATGGCAAATATTTAACATTTCCGATATATTCACGACAGATATTTATTTTGTAATTAAGGGGGAAAAAACACTTTGAGACTTGCATAAGACAGATCTCTACAAGAATAGATTAGTTCCAGTATATATGTATGTATAAATATTAATAGTTAGGTAACTTTCGAAACGTGTCAATAATTATGAATCTACCCAGTAATATATAGTTATATAGTTGCAATCTAAACTTATATAACGTATATATATTATTTGATATGCTTATTATTATTTTCAATGTTTACATATTCTATATAAACAAGCTTCTTCAAATACATAGATTTACGCAACAAATGGAATGGCTAAATTGAAGGCTTGTTTTTTAGGCCTTAAGGCCAAGTTAATGCTCAACAGGCAGCATCCATTTCCATCTCAAGGCAACTGCTAATAAGTTACTAATCCGTTTGCACAAGCCTCTCACAAGTTCCATCAAATTACAATACACGCATTTAATACTTTGTTGTCTCCATAAACCACAACAGCCGCAAAAAAAAAAAAAAAAAAACGAAGAAGAAGAAGAAGACAACAAGACAATGTCAAACTAAACAAGAGGAAGAAGAATAAGTAGTTGTAGAAGGGGGACTGAGCCGAATTGCTCAGAAAATGTAGTTTTCAATTGTTGCTGCTTTTTGACAGCTTAATCAACGTCTCGCTGTGGCCGCTCAATGCCAAACTTCTCTTAAAGAAACAGAGAAGTTTCCTTTTGTTTTCAAGTATATATCTTCTTCATTTTTTCTTAGTTGACATTATAACATCTTCAATGTAGGCGCACATAAACAAAGTGTTCATTAAAAGCAAGTCAAGCTAAGGTACTTAACAACGTTTTGTTGTTGTTGGTAATAAATGAATTCATGCTTAATAATTTTCGCACAATTGTTTGACCTTTTCATATTTTACAATTCATATTTTGGTTTATTTGCGGAACTCTCTAAAGATGCACAAAAATGGCTTATTTAAACGAAATGCTTAATAAACTGTGCAGTGTGAACAAATTAAATGAAGTTCTAGAATGTTCGACTGGGAAATGCCTTGAATACTATGGGAAACAGATTGTAGGATTTCATTTGTAGGAAATGGGATGATAATTGAATAAAAAAAAACAAGATCACCTCCTCTGCATAAGGCATACGGGATTTTACGCAGGTCAATTTTCAAGTCTCTAGCTTATGCAGTTTCCGATCTCGTTCATTGCATCACAACTTACGCCGCAAAAGCGTGCAAGGCTAGCTTGATTCAGCTCATCATCCTGATCAAGTGAATACTTTTTTCCTGTTGTGAATTGAAATGTAATAAAATATAAGTTTTTCTTATAAGCCTATTCTATATCATTATTGTCTCAGATAAAGTCTTTACTCATAATATAACGTTTGATATGTAAAATATGTCTTTAAATATCTTTAAAATCTAGTATACCATAACATATATCATATGAGCATATTTCATATATATCATATATCAAATAATATTAAATTATAATCCTATAATAATATTTTTGCACATTTTCGCTCTTCATTTGCCTTCTAGTAGGAATTTATAGCTTTGGTGCATAAAGAGAGTAAAAATATTCGAAATTTATATTAACTTTAATCCAAGTTGTTGGTAAAATCGACTTTGCTAGCTCATGTTATTTGTTTATTGAACTTGTAGTTTTATTTATCTAATTATTAATTTATTGGGCGATTCGCATGCATGCGTTGCGAATGAAACGTAAACAAGAATTCTAAATGAACACTAGGAATACTAATGCAATTACGTTTAGACGGATTGAACTTGTAAACAGTTTATAAAAATTTTAGAAAAGTGCATTTATAATATAATCAATACTATTCACATTATATAGACAAAAAAAAAACATTTCAAAAATGTGATTAATTAACTGCATTTATATATTTTTTTAAGAAATGCTCGAAATGCTCTTAGTCAATTGAAACTGTAGCAAATATAATGCCGTAAGCTATACTTAATCAGTTCATTATATCACTTTTATATCACATATAATTCAATAGCTTAATTGGCAAACGTTTTTGACGTCATTCTTATTTTATAAGTCAATTGAATTCATTGAACTTTAAGTCTAATGAGTATGTCAAGTCATATAAATAAAATGCGTTTTTATCACATTCTCTTCTTAATAAACATTTATTCAATTTTTATTTCATTTATTTGTTCTATATAGAATAAATATATAATATAAAAATAATTTGATATTGTGCTATAAATTTCTTGTTTGAAATTCACTCTATATAAATGCATGAATCGCATGAATTATAATCAAGTATTTTTCAAATTAGAATACAGAAATATATAGAGGCATTATAATATATTTAAAAGATCTTAACTCTTTATAGAAAATATAAATGCTATATGCCAAGCTAAAATCAAATCCATGTAAGTTGCTTCGCAAAAGAATTTTAATGAATTCAGTCAGTAATTATGGCATCGATAAAATCAACATGATAAAGTTTAATAAAATTGCATTTAGTTAAATTAAGGAAATAATACTATAAAAACCAGTTTGTGTATAAAGCGCATTATCATACAGACTTACTGGCGAGTCATTTGCGAGCATTTAAAAACCTTAAACATGCTTAAACACTGCCGTAATCAACTGTTAAGTTGTTAAATTACAAGTTGCAAATGTTGCAAATAAATAAAAATAAAATAAAAGCGCACTAATCATGTCAGAGGTTAACAAACATTAGTTGGCCCAAAAAAAAAGCCAAATGAATAATGTGTCAAGCAGAGTCAGACATGGGCCAGTACAGTGCATACGCACTATAGTGAACAGCGTGTTGTTCGCTTTATCTGTAAGCAGCAATAAATCTATTAAAAATTTCATATATAGCCAAGCTTTGCGAGCTTTCACTGCATCTCTCTCCCATTCTCTCTCTCTCTCTCTCTCTCTTTTATGGCAACAATTTTGAAATCAATTTGTTGCATTTTTTCGCACTGTTGTTGCTGGCATTGTTTATTGCTGTTGTTGCCATTGCTGTTGTAATTGTAATTGAGTGGCTCGTTTGTATGTACATTTAGCGCACTAATTACCTTCAATTAATGGTTATAAGTGAGCATGTCTCCATTTGTATTTTTTCATCCATCTACAACAAATCTGCAAACTAAATTAACTGAAAATCCAGAGTTCATTTAGTTAATGGAACAAGTAAAAATGCGAAAAAGTCAAGGATGCATTTTTATGTGCAATTGAAAGTATCAAAAGCATATAAAGATTTTGGATCAATTTTCAGAGGGAATCTGCAGTTGCTTAGGTTTTTTTTTTTTTTTTTTTTTTTTTTGGTGTTGGGAGCGAGTACTTAAAAATAAAGAAGTCACATTATATCTTATCATTCGATTATCGAGAATCTTCAATAAGCATTCTTGATATGCCATTCACCTAAAGGGTGAGATCATATCATCTATCTACCGATAATCATCAATATAGAAGTCTGCATATGCCACACACACCTTTACGTGAGAGATCATATCATTCAGTCGATCGATCAAGGATCAAGGATTTGCTACAATTTAAAATCCAAGTTGGAAAACTATGTAAGAGGTATTTTTGCGTGATTTGTCAGGCCTGCAAATAGGTGTATATAAAACTATATATGGTATATCTACTCTCTAGTATATATACTATATATAGCATTATATACACTATATATCTATATATTTTTGGCATTGTTTTGTTCTAGACGGGTAAAAATGTTCAACCTCTAAGCTCTATAATAATTTTCAATTAGCTACGCCTCTAGTTGGCGTATCAGGAAAATCTTAATGCCTTATAAGACAACTGTACATACTCAAAATCTGAATCTCAAGCCAATATACCCCTGTTTTAACTTCCTCAAATACGAACTAGTTAGTCAATTAAAACAACTCTCAAATGAAAACTAACTAGTTAATCTAATTTACTCGACTTTCCCACGACGCCTGTTTATAAAGTCAACTCGTCGATTTCTAGTCTAGCATTAAAAACAAGGCATTAGCTTAGAACTTCTGGTAATATCTGTCAGCTGATACGATACATAATGCTGCTGGAACTTTACGTATGCACAGCACGTAGGCGGAGGCAGATAAAACTCTGTTAATTGTTTTCATTAGTCATAACAGAAAAGCGACAAAGGAAAAAAAATAAATAAAAACAGGAACTGTCACAGTTAGAAAGCATGTCGCAGTCACAGTCACAGTCACAGTGTTGGCAAATGAAATTCGCACATATTAAGAAATCACACAGCGATTGCAAGATTTACGACCATATCATCATGACAGCCAGGTTCTTACAGTTCAAGAGAGGGAACAGTTTGATCATTAAACAACATTTTATATTTGTATTCTAATGAAATGTTTTATGACTCATTTACGAACTACGCATAATTCACAGTTTGACAGTCATGCGATTTGATTTGATTTCAGTTACGTTTGAATGCGGATTCCATGTATAATTTTATTGTGTATTTGTTATATACTCCTCTTCTTTTTTTTACACTTTTCTATAGATGACAATCTCTAAGGTTTTCTCATATATAATAATAAGTTTTTGCACGTTTAGCACTTAAACATTCTCTTTTGCGCAGATCTGTGTCTGCAGCAATCTTTTTGATCACTTATGAATGCCCAAAATCACAGTTGGCTGGTCAATGTCAGTTCGTTGTTGTGTTTATAAATTAGCATGTCAGGCGAGCGAGAAAGAGGGAAGCGAGAACGAGAGAGCGAGAACGAGAGAGCGAGAGAGAGAGGGAGCGCCCTGCAACTGGGCGGATCCTGTTCTAGACAACACGTGCGTTTGAATTATTTATAGAGAGTGAGTGAGTGAGTGAATGAATGATTATGTGAGTGTATGTGTGAGTGTGTGTGTGTGTGTGTGTGTGTGTGTGTGTGTGAGTGTGTGTGGCAGTGAATAAGTAAGCCATGTGCAAGTGAAGCACTTGGACCATGTACTGAGTGCTAAACATATTTATGTTTGGGGAATTTTCTCGCCGTGCTAAACAAACTTGCAGCACATTGACCGCTGACTGTTTTCTGAATACACTAACAATGAATATACATTACATTTCTTATGCAATTTGTAACAGGTAGAGTGAAGGCTCATTAATATGTCCATATATGTAAGTTAAGGATACGTAGTAGGCTGGATTCTACTATCAGACATGAGAGGAGAATACAACGTACGGAGCTGTTTCTATTCAGTTTATATTCGGATGTGACATAGTTTAGACCTATTATTCCAAATCATACAAAGTTATATTAAATATATCGTTCCATGGAATCCAAGTGTATTTGTCTACGTGGGAATATAACTCAGTGCACATAATCGCTACTCACGTAGTGAGTGTGCGCTTAACTGGCGCCCGAGCAGGGACCCACATTCTTCACAGTATTAAAAGTAAAATATGGCGCAAAAATAACTAAATAAGTGATAATTCAATAAAAACCATAACAAATAAATTGTTCATTCTTGCGATGAACAATTGTTGGCTAAACGGTGGTACTTCTGTGATTTGCAGGGTATCGGGGTTCAAAGCCTTGCCACGATAACAAAACGTAACTGATAAATAATAACATAATTGCAGGTAAAATGGTGGTACCTCTGTATCATGTCAAGCGTTCCTTGAGCATATGCACGTATCTCGGTTCAAATCCTTACCGTAAGTCAATTCTATAACCAAAAAGAAATTTGTTGGCAAGTGTTGTCACAAATATTATAAAATAACATAAAAGAAGTTAGCAGGTAAAATGGTGATACCTCTGTATTACGTCAAGCGATCCTTGAGCGTATGCACGTATCGAGGTTCAAATCCTTACCGTCAGACAAACATTATAACAATTTATAAAATAAAAAAGCGTCTTCTACTGTGTCGAATGATGGGTGCCGTAAGTTTAATTATAAAATAATAAAAACCACCGCAGCAATTTATTGCGGGTGGTCATATAACAAAATTGAGGCGGTTGTCTGGATAGGACGTGCAATAAATAAACCAAAAGAAACATAAAATATGTAATATAAACAATATAAACGAATTGCGTTAGACTGCCCCATTCGATCGTGGAATCATCCTTACCCTAGTAGGTTCTTCTAGAACTAAAGAGGATAAATAAGGACTTCCCAACCTAGGCATTGGTTGTCGTTTTGGTTCAGTTGTGCAATATATAACTAAATAATATAAAGATAACAAAAGAAAAAGAATTGCCCAAATGAGTCTGCCCAGATGACTGTGGAACAACCCTCACCTTAGTAGGTCTTGTACCAAAAAGGAACCTGGGGGCTTCCCTAGCCATATAAACAAATAAAATCGTTTACCGAAGAATCGGAAACGAACATATAACTAAATAAGTCGAACAATAATTTTATAAAAAAATAATAATTTAATAAGAGTAATAATAATGAAATAATAATAATAATGGTCAAAATCATAAAAATTATTAAAATCACAATTTATATTCAAAATTTTGTACACATTACAACTCTGTGAAAACGTTTACTAATCTTTATCTCCACAGGAAGAAATGTGACGAGTAGCTGCCTTAAGACGATAATCAAGCTAAAACTAATTGAATTATTTCTTTTTTTATGCTCTGAATGAAGTAGGCCTTGACATCGAATCACACGATACCTGGCTGTTCAAAATTTAGTTTGTTAGACAAGGACCACACCTGTCGACTACAAGGAAGGAGATATGGTGTTTATTGGAAATAATCAAATAAAGAGTAAAGACAAGAACAGATTTAGTAAGGACGTGGTGGAAGAAAACCGTAATGTGACGCCCCACATTGATTAGAAGATCCTTGGCTATCGACAAGTAATTCGACAAAATTGGAGAAGAATACATGCTCTTGGACATACGTAGACGTAGCCATTATAAACATTGGACAAGACAGAAGTCCGGAATCTCGATGACGGTTTACTTTCAAGAGGCTCTCACTATCTGAAGAAATGCTCTCCCTATCTGAGTTTGTGACTTCGCCAAAAATGTTCTGCGGTGGAGGAAGTACACATAGAGAGCAACGCTCATTTAGAGCACACGATGGGTCTCCACCTTGAAGATCCTGGTTGGATGGTGGATTTGGAACCCTAGAAGAGGAGGTTTTTTTTAGTCGGTAGGCAGTCACGCAGTCCGACACACCAGTCAGAGTGACGACCTGACTGACGGTGCATAAAGCATTTTTTCCTACCTCAGAAGACAGTCTTCGAATTCCGCAACAGGTTAATCATGACGCCGCCACAATAAATATTGGATCCAATTAGGGAATCTTGATGACTATTTTCAAGATGCTCGCTATCTGAGCAAATGCACCCTGATCTGCGGGACGCAGATTTTTCAACGGGAAGGAGTTAAGGATACGTAGTAGGCTGGATTCTACTATCAGACATGAGAGGAGAATACAACGTACGGAGCTGTTTCTATTCAGTTTATATTCGGATGTGACATAGTTTAGACCTATTATTCCAAATCATACAAAGTTATATTAAATATATCGTTCCATGGAATCCAAGTGTATTTGTCTACGTGGGAATATAACTCAGTGCACATAATCGCTACTCACGTAGTGTGTGTGCGCTTAACTTGTATATTCTTTCTTTAAGTCTATTAATATGCGTTAAGCTTGAAAGTGAAATGTATCTCAAATAAAAGGAAAACTATATAGACATCATATGGAAAAATTAATATAAACTGTATTATACCAAGTAAAGTAAGGCAGAAATATATCCTTTATAGTTAATATATGATCTTATATATCCTTTCTAAGCCTTCAAGTCTTTCTCTCGAAGTTCCTTAGCTAAAAAAATGCCATTGATCTACATCTGTATCTATAGACTATAGATACTAAATATATGTAATATATGTGGATAAGGAAGGTAATGTATGATTAGGATTTATTATTTTTAAGTCACAATTATATTTCATATACATATCCCGTATCCATAACTCATAGAAAATATTTAATTAAAATTCTAAGAATTTTAAGAGCACATATTAATTTTAAATAAATTATTTTCGAAAAAAAAAAAATCAAATGCCAAATTCATAGACCTTTTCGTCATACCCTCACTTACGGACCGTATCTCTCTGTAAGAGTATTCAATTTTCAACACCTCAAATCACCATATCTGTTATTTCTTCGTTACTCGCGATCGCGGGTAGTGGCGCAAGCTTTAGATCTTCCAGTGACGATCTGTTGTCAGCAGACAGCGCAGCCTACAGGGTAAGCCTGTAAATTCGCATGAAATGTGATCTACGTGCGTGGCATTCGAAGAAGCCAAAGGAAAAAAAATCACGCAAACACATTTGTAACCATTTGAAAGCGAAAATTTGCCTCGACTATAATTTGCAATTATTAACCAGAAGAGATCTGCGCCATTCTAGGCCTTGTGTTTGTATACAAAAAATTACGACTGGGGAAAAATCCCAGGAACCCGGCCATAAAGAGACATGCAGTGCATACCTTAAGTGGTCATTAAGGATTTTAATCAATTCTGTGCTTAAATTAGCAATACGGAAGTGAACATCGAACTCAAAGTGAATCAGATTGATAGAGCGCAGAAAAGGGCTGTGGCAGCACCATAAAATATTCTACGATCCTCCCAGTTCCATCATAATAAATGCTTGAAAGTTGTTCCAAAAGTTGTTTAAAGCATGAACAATAACAATAACAACTATAACAACAGCCGCTGGCCGCACAACAACAAAAGGCATAATGTGACATCGAGCTGCCAGGCAGGCATTCAGGCAGACAGGTAAAGCAACCAGGTAATCAGTTGCCCATCAGTGGCAAAAGTCAAGTCCAAGGTTGAGCATGGAGCTCAGGTTAATTTGTGGCGGAGTTTTTTTCTTTATTATTATTATTGTTGTTGTTTTAGCTTTTTGCAGTTCATAATGTAAGCAATCTGTTAACGATGGCCTGTTAATAATTACAAGAGCTACTCACATCTCTTAACCCTAGAACGCTGACAAGTTGCATAAATTTTCGCTGACTGTTTTATGCGTAAGTGATGTTATCGCGGTAAATGTAATGATCGTGGCAATTTTAACATGCAATCTCTTTTTTTTTTAAGATTTCCAATTGAAAAGAAAACAATTAAATATATATTTCAGTTTAACAGATATTTATGTAAATTACATAAATATGCATTGAAGGGGTAACATAAATAACATAAAGTAATCAATTCGAAACCTTAACATTCGAAGTCATGCAAAATAGAACAGAGAAGAAATGCAGCGAGTATGCAATGCAGCCCTGATTAGTTTGATCAATGTAAACAAAAATCAGCTGTTGAGCGGCAAAGAAAATAATTGCCATGCAAATGGCACATAAAAGAAAAAAACAAATATTTGCAAACTATGCTCGAAAATTGTTGAGTGGTAAATTCTTGTGCCATAAATCAGTTCTGTTTAGCTAACGAACTATATGTGGGTTAACTTGCAAGTTTAATACTGGCAAAGAACTAAAAAAAAAACAGGTATTATTTAATTAGAACTTGTGTATAACTAGAAACCTGAATAAAATGTACTTAGTTATATATGTATACTCTGTTTACTCAAGTTATGTCAGTCATTTGATCATTTATCACATTTGTTTTTGCCATTTTCGCATGTATATAAGCATTAGATTTGTGATTGCTTTATAATATTTGGCAATGCGTTATTCGGCACAGTGTTGCCAGCCTGTTCAACAAATCAACAATAACAGTTGCAAAAGAAGTAATAGCACAAAACATATGTGAGGAAACTTACCAACAATTTCAGTGTTTGCTATTGCCCCTACTGGCGATCGCTGACTGTGCGCTAGAGTTTGGGTTGTTACGGCTGCTGCTGGTGCTGCTGGTGCTGCTGCTACTGACGCTGGGGGGGCGCTGCTCCTGCCTGCAATCAATTGAAACTGGAACTGAAAAACCGCAAAAACCACAACACAAATAACGCACGGACAAGACAAAAATAACTATATGCTCGTATGTATGGCTGAATGTGCAAACATACGTAAATATTTCACAAGAACTTTGGAAAAATCGCAAATTCTTTCGCAATTGGCTAATGAGCTGCTAAGCGGGACTGTTGACCGAGCGTCCGAGACGTACTTTAGCTTAACTTCAGAATCAAACTGAGCAAAAATTGAGCGGCTCGGCTGTTAAACGCGCAATGCGACGGACGCAACTGCGCAGCAACTGCGACTGCGACGCGTCGCGATTTGCGATTTGTGACGCTAGCGCTGGCAGCGCTGCCAAAGCTGCATACCCGCAGCAGCAGCAGCAGCAGCAGCAGCTGGCGAGCAGGCGCATAACTTAGGCCGAAAACTTTTGAAAAGCTTCTGGATGTGGAAATGTACGACGCAACAACAAAATGCATAAATGCACAGCGCAAAATAAAGAAAACTTTCCGTAATGCAACTACCAGTCAAGTCAGTTACGCCGCCCCTCGCCCAGCCGCCCCGCTTAAGTGCATGGAACAGTGTGTAAATACACACGCTAATTGCTTTGGCCCAGGGTGCGCTCCTGTTCTCGACCGAGCTAAAGTTCAAGTAAACAACAATAGGTGGCGCACGACGTAACTTTTTTTTCAAGTGTTTGATCAATCACCCAATCAGCTCTTGGCGACAAACTTATCCAGCTGGGTCAGTTAGCGATTATCTAATTCACTTGGACTATGACGCAGTGTAATTAAGCTTAATGCTGCATTAGCATTGACATTAGTACTAACAGCAGCTACTACTACAATTGTTAACTGGGCAAACTGCGGCCGCCGATTGACAACTTGCCGCGTCAAGGTCAAATGGGGAGTTAAATATTTACCAACTGCCGCCAACATTCAATTACACTTGTGTTTGCCAATAATTAGTATATGAAGTAATCATTAATTTTTATGTCAAGCCAATAAATTAAGGTTTTTTATTTTTTTACGAACTCCTTTACCAGCTGTCTACCTACCTAGCTGGCTGTCCATCCCGATTGCACTTTGTGACAAGGTGCAATGTATGGTCGAAAAGAGGGGGCCTTCCCCACAGGCTGAACGACACACGAGCGGTCAAAACGGCAGCTTCGTGAAAATTCAACAACATATGCACATTTCCGATTTTTTATTGACTTGTTATTGATGTGTTAATCGATTTGTTTGTTTTTGTTTATTTACAGCAAGTCAGCATGTCGCCCTCATCCGCACACAGGTTAAACACTTGGTATTGTCTCGCTATGGGCGAACCCAATCATATTCAGACTTGGGAAATCGTACTTCAAACTTGGCACTTTCCTCGCTTGACATTTGGGTTCAGCTACAATGCAGTGTGAATAATATCTTTACACTGATAATTGTTTAATGATGTAAACTTGAAATGGAGGCTAGGGTATGCACGACGCATAAAATACCCTGGTGAAATTATCAACCAAATTGACAAGTTTAGTTGTACTCCTTGTAAATATATTTTGTGCCTAAAATTATGCACTAAAATCATAATTTGGAATAACAAAAAGAAACATAATTGTCATTTGCTTGTTAAGGTTAATTTATGTATAAAAGAAAATTAATAAAATTAAAAAAAAGTATGGTTTTGAATAATATATCAATTTATATAGAATTATATGTCTATATATATTTTAAAATATACATAATATATATTTAAAATTAAAAAAAAAAACTGTAATAAAAAATCGAATTAAAAAATTTACATGTTTATGTAAATATTTAAATTAATATATAAATCATGTATTCTATAAATACATATATTTTATATGTGGAGACCAAAGAAATTCATATATTTTATTTATATATGAAAAAGCGACAATAAAATTAATTCATATACTTTTTATATGGAAAAGAAAACAACTAAATCCATATATCTTAGATATGAAAAAAAACAACAAAAATGGTTTCAATAAAATATTTAAAAAATATATTAAATCATATCAACAAAATAAATCCCGTTGAAAGAGCTAACACAATAGCCGATCTTACTTCTATCTAAAATCTGAATATATAATTTAAATACAAACTCAATTCGTATATACTTAAAAGTCCTTCAACTTCTTACCCCACTCATAATAAAAAAAACACATTTTCTTTTCATGTTTCTTTAATATAAATTAATAAGCATTTTACTCATGTTTTCCATAGTTTTTGAACTTGTCAGCTTAAACCACAACTTAACAAAGAAACCAACGCACAGATTAACAGACTGTAGTAGTAAATAACTCCTAAAAAACATATTTTTAACATTTACAAAACCAAAATACACAGATTAACAAATATACAGAGAAAAAAAAAAGAATATATGTATATATATACGCACATAAGCCACACCGAGAATTGAAATATTTTTGTTTTGTTTTTGTTTGTTTTGTAAAACAAAATATGAATCGTGAACTTAAAGAATTATACAATCATTTAGCTGTGCTGTTAAAGAGTTTGCATTAAATTTAGTTAGTTTGATTTAATTTTTAAATGGGGTTCAACGCCGAACCGATTGTCTGCTCCTTTAGCTGTTTCGCACTTAAAGTCTAAAGCTATTCTTCCATAATATTTTCTTGTTTTGTTCGCAGCATTTGCATTTTGTGCTACGTTTTTCTCGTAAATGTGTTTTGTTTGGTTCTTCTTCTTCTCTTTGAATGCAATTGGCTAGCTAACTACAACATCGCACTATATATAAGTTTTACAAAATATTGCAACAAATATTTTTCTCCAACTCTCAATATACAAAAACAAGCTACAAATAGTTTAACGTTTAAGTTTAAAGCAGGCTTAAGAGCATATTTTCTTGTATCTCGTATCGTTAGGTTGACGTCTTAAAATGTTATCCAAAATTCTCATATAAAAGTTAATGCCTAGCATGTGTATACATATGTGTGTGTGTGGGTGTAAGTAAATATATATATATAGTTGTTTTGCATAATGTGTGTGGATGGGTGGGGTATATGCCCTAGCGTATTTAAATGATATATGTTGACAATTGAACATACGCCACAAATCGGGAAATACAAATTGAGTTTACAAAAATATTTATACAAAGAATAGTATGTGTGAGAATAATACCATCGAAAATATGCTTGATAGTACAGAGTTATTATATTGTTTGTGTTTCATTCGTATTTAGTTACTTAAGCAGTTTACATATTCTTAATCTATTTGACGGCTTCGGCTACAGTGGGTGCTGATGGTCTTGTTGGTGGAGGGAATTGAGGTTCCCTGGTTCTGGTTCTTGGTCTGCCTACTTATATATGTATATATGCATATGTAGTCTATATGTATATATACTAAATATATGTGACTTCTCATTAAACACTAACATCTGGCTTGCCTTTACATAAATATATATTTATATTATAAATTATTAAAATCAGATAGTTTTTTTTTTTATAAATTTTGTTTGTTTGTTTGTTGTTTGTTGTTTTTTAGTTAGTTTGTTTTGTTGCCAATGGTCATGATTGCATGATGGATGCATTTCTATACTGCCCTTAGCCTGTGTTACGATCTGCTCGATTGCGATCGGATCTGGTTCGGTTACACGCTAAACACTTAAAGTTAACATAATGAATATCATCGTAGTTGATCTTAGTAGTAGTTATTTGACTTTGCGCTGGTGCAGACTAGAGCTACTGCTGTCCGGATTCAAGATGGCATCATTGGTTGAGAGTACGCCCTCCTTGAAGTAACCATCCTTATAGGCATTCACATGCCCATTGCTATTCACATATTCATCGTCCAAAACGGGCTGCAATTGAGCAATTGAAAATAGATGCGATTAATTTTAGTCGACGCTTTTATTTTTTTTTTTAATAATTTTTTTTTATTTTTTGCTGAGCACGTGCGCATTGCCCCCTGCAGCCCGGCTCTAAAGTCTCCAGCTCGAGTTCAAAGCGCTGTGTGCCTTCCTAATGGCCAGCAACCAATATGATTGGGCCTTCGTATCCGGCTTCGCATGTTCACGCTAATTGAAACGTCCCCCGCGTAGTGTTGAGAGTTTGCAAGTGCGCGCGCGTGTATGAGTGTGTGAGTGTATGAGTGTCTGTGTGTGAGTGTGTGAGTTTGTTATTTGTTTAACTAAGCTAGTTAGAATTTTTAAGTTGATAATACAACTACGCACTTGAGTGTATGCGTTAGAGATGTGCTGCGCTGGCTTTATCTTACACGAAAGACTCGAAAATATATTTGATTTAATGTAACTTAATATATAAATATTAGGGTTGTTGATAATATATCAAAATATCAATATATCGATATTTTTATACAAAAAAAATATATTTATATCGTGATATTTTTTTTGCCCAAATATCGAATATTTTTGCGATATATTTGATATATCGTTGGTCACACAAATTGTCACACAAATTGTGAGACATTCTAAATCAAAATGGTTAAAACGAATTATTCAGATTTCAAAAATGGAATTTTTTGGAATAGCCAAAAGTCGACTATGCCTGTACTTGCAAAAATAGCATTACGATGCCTAACCACCCCTGGCAGCTCAGTGCCGTCAGAGAGACTTGCTTCGGCAATCAAATGCGTCGTTTGCAACTCCAGAAGTCATATGACAGATTGTCATATAACGGAACGCGTTTTTTTGAAATCTCTTAGTACCGAATATTGGTCTCTATAATAAAAAAAAAAATATTCTTATTATTCTTGTTTTTTTTTTTTTTTTTTTTTTTTTGGGTCGCATTTTAAATTTATTGTTGGAAAAAATTTGTCAAATATCAAAAAATATCGATATATCGATATTTTTAAAGTTGAATATCAAATATCATTTTGATATTTTTTCAAAACTTAAAATATCATCGATACGATATTTTAAAAATATTCAACAACCCTAATAAATATTGAAAATAATTTTTGCCTCAATTAGGTTTAAGAACAAAAAATTAATTTAAAAGTTTTAATTCAATTCAGTTATGAAATAAATTTAGATCTGATCTGTTCATTCAATTTCTGCTTATTTGTCAAAACAAATTTTAATCACTTTTTGTCAAATCTTAACTTGAAAACACAAAATAAAATAAATAAAATATATAACATTTTTGTTAAAGTTTTGAATTTAATAAAAAAATTTTTAAAATTGTATAATACATTCTATTGAGATTAAAAAAAAAAAAAATTTTTACACATAAAATTTTATGCATTTTAAATAAAAAAAAAATCGTTCTCATAAAATTGACTATTTTTTCTCTTAAAAATACAAAATAAAATAATTTATTTTTATTTTAGTTTTATATTATTGATTTCTGATAATACGAAAAGAACAAAGAAATGAAAAATAAGAATAAAATTAATTTGAATTTGTTCTTTAAGTTTTTCAATTCCATTTTCTGCAACACTCAAAACTCTTTACTACGATCTCGTCGTGTCACGCACGCTAGCACGGATACGCACCCAACTCTAGTGTGCACACACTGACACTGAACTGGACATCGCACCCAGCTCACCTGGGGGTGCCAGCGCTTGGGAATGGGCGTTGAATTGTGTGTTTAGCCATGGCTAATAACTTTCAAGGGCTACTTGATTTAACGTTGCTTACCTACGCCACACGTTTGTTTATGTAGTATTATTATTATTTTTTGTTTATGTCGATTCTATCTATCTGTGTTTGTTTTCTTTATTGTGCAACTGAGAATTTGATATTAATCGAACTCACCATGCAGGCACCCTTGTTAGTGCCATTGGCAGGCAGCGGGCCATCTCCACTGCTTAAATGCTTGACTTTGCCATTCGTGTAAACGCCATTGGCATGGCCATTGGCCTTGACCGCCTCGCGGCGGCGACGCTGTGCATTTATATATTTAGCCTTGTAGAAGTCAGAGAATAGAAATAGGAACATCACGCCATGCAATCCAATCCAGACCATGAAGCCCTTTGGATAATCACAGTCGCGGAACAAAAGCTGGAACTGATGCGTAAATATGGCCACAAATTGTACCTGTAAAAAGTCAAGAGATAAATCAGTTAAGCTATTGCCCTCAGTGTAAGTGCCAAACTTACCATTTGGAAGGTGGTTAAGTATTTCTTCCACCAGATAAACTTCTGATACTTTGGACCCATGGCAGCAATCATATAATAGAAATACATAACAATATGTACAAAAGAGTTGAGCAGGGCAAAGAAAGTACTGTGACCGCCTGTCAAAAGAGAAAAGATACATTCAAAATCAAGTATTTATCTATATATAAAGAGAGAGATTGTGAGAGAGTGAGAGTGTGTTGATATCTACCTGGTGCAAATTTAAGGCCCATCCATACCGAGAACGGCATGCAGCCATGGTGTATGACATGCAGCGTTGAAACGTGCTCATTCTTCTTGCGCAGTATAAAGAAGAGCGTGTCAAAGAATTCTGTGAACTTTGATATGTAATACCACCAGCAGATATTGACCATCTATAAACAGAGAGAGAGAGAGAGCGAGAAAGAGACAGAGAGTGAGAGAGAGAGTGGGAAGAAAAAGCAGATTTAATAAATCATGTCATTTCCATTCAATAATCATCTCAACCTACCCGCATGGCCATGGGACTGTTGCTGTAGTCAACGGGCTGGCATTTGAAGCTATATTGACCCCACCAGCCGCTCATTAAGTACTATTTCAAATAAATTAAACAAATAGATTTATATGAAATCACTTTCAGTTCATTGTTCGTTGTTGTGCTCTACCTCGTAAAAGATCCACGCACTGAATATGGTTTGCACCGCATTGTAGTAGACGAGCACCTTGCGCAGATCCATCGGCTTACGATTGGCCATTAGCCGCGGCCCCAGAGATTTACTAAAGTATGCATAGAATAGGCACAGACATAGCGTGGGCAGCGGCGAGGAGAGCATAAAGAAATTTTTGACTCGCGGATCTGCCGTGACATAAGATAAGAAACATGAAATTCATTATACGCCCTCAGTGTACGAGTCTATACGATATACGAACCACTTTTGTTGTCCATGAGGTCTCTATACCAGTGTATCGCATCATGCATGAGGGCTTCCATGTTGTGGCTGTTATTGCAGGTGTTGAAGATGCCGCGAGCTGAAAGGATTAAACTATTATAAGTATGGGTATATAGATCAAGATAAGTATAAATATGTATATAAATTATTTTTTTTTTTATATTTATTTTTATTTTATACTTCTTTTTATTAATTTATATTTATTTATATAAATATATCATAATTATATTTTTTTAATTATTCAAATTATTTTTTGTAATATTCAATTAATTTATTTTTTTTTTTATATGTTTATATTTTATAATTTATATTTTATTAATTTATATAAATATATAACATTTAACTTTTTTAAATTATTAAAATTATTTTTTTTAATATTCAATTAACTTTTGGTTTTTTTTATTAAAAATTTATAAGTTTATATTTTATAATTTATATATTATTTTTTTATTCATTTTTATTTAACTTTATTATTTATAAACATATAAATAGTTGATTTATTTTTTTTTGTTTTATTTTAATTTATATTTATTTTAAAGCAACTAAAGATTAAATTAATTTTCCATTTATTTTTCATATACATAATAATATCTAAATTAATTATAATTAATTATATAAAATTAAATTATTTGCAAGTGAAATTGCTTTGATCGGGAGTGCCTGACTAGCAAATACCCTGAACCTTGCAAACATTCGTTTTGTACTCATTCATATCACACACATACCTACACAAGCATAAGCACATACGCACACACAGCTGCATGTACTTTAATATAGGAAATGAAATTATGAATTTGTTGCCTGATAAAATCTCTTAATCGAATTTTTGGAGCTTGATAACACTAGCCATATGTGCCCCTTTGCACATACATACATATATCAAAATTATTTCATGTTTAGGGAAAGTTTACTAAATATAATAAAAGAAAAATTGATTTTTAATTATAATGTTTAAATAATTTGTATTTTTTTAATATGGTATTGTCAAGTTGACTATATAAAGTCGAAAATCAGTCAATACAGCACAGGAATTTACACAATAAAATATATCAAATGGTTTGATAACAAAATATGCGATAGGTTATCAAAAAAAAAAAAAAGATTAAACTATACATATAGCACATAGAATTTCAAGTATCAAGCTTTTGACAGATTATATATTATATACTATATATATAGACTATATTTCATAGGCTCTGTCTAGCCTTTCTCTATCTATCATAAACACTTACAGAAAAGCATTATATCATGTACTGACATGAAATGACCTCGAATTCCAAACAACTATTTCGAACTGTATTGCTTTGTCAACTTTTGTTCATTCCGCAGTCCATTTACAGATTTTCCAAAAAATTCTCATACCAAAAGTTTCACAACCGGGAAATGTAAAACTTAGGCAATTAATGAAAGGCATGAAAGGCATTTAAGGAAGTCAAATTGCGCCATGACAAATCACAATAAATGTTGTAGCCGTTGCTGCTGCTGCTGGTGTCGGGTGTCGGGTCTATGTAAATCCCCCAAGTTAATTGCAACAAGGAACAGAAATTAACTAACGTTAATTTATTCAATTTAGCGATCAACGCTAATAGGTGTGAAAGGTGAGCGTGGCGTGGCGCAAGCTGTTGCCGTGGGCTCAAAGTACGAATCAATCGATGCGGAATTCAAATGAAGCAATTGCATAATTCAACATTATATATAATTTCTATGATTGTCGAACCATTAAAATGCCAATGAATAGACAAAGAGTGCACGTTGTGCACGCCGCAGCGGAAGCTGTGACCTCAGCCAATTTGTGGGTGGCATTTGGTATTGCGTTCATTAAACGCCCTTGCTCCAAGGCACAACTGACTTTCGACTGTTCAGATTTGTTATACTATATGATGCATATGCAAATGATACATATGTACATATAAATTTATATAGGTCAAGTATGAAGCTCTTGAAACAAAGAAACGAATGTGTTCTAAACTCGTTTGTGTGCTGTCTCTAGGTTAAGAATGAAATCGGATTGATCCTCATTAAAATTGCAAAAATTCAACAGAGAATATATTAAAGCTATTGTCATGCTAATTGATAAATAACAGTTAAAATAAACAATCAAATTTGAATACTCAATTAAAATATTTGGAATTTATAAATCAATTTTTGGCAAATTCGAGTTCAAATTCATTTTTGTAGCTTGCACTGAACTGAATTGAAGTCACAATTAAACATCAATTCGCTTCAATTTATCTCACTTTCAATATGTCAATTTATTTTTGAATTTAAGCAACGCGTTTTCTTTACGGTCGACTGCGCTAATGATTGTTATAAATTCAGAAAACATTTAGCCATTTAATGATTTGGTCGATTTAAGTCGATTAAAGTCCAAAAAAATAATAATAATAAAAAAAAATATATATATATATAATTCAGTTCAGTTATGAAACAGATCTAAAGATTAGGCTTTGTTTTTGTTAAATTATACACTATGTATATATAAAGCTGATCAGATGTAACACAATTGAATCTAGTTAGCTTTAATATAAAGGCAAATTGAATCCCAGCTTAAAGTTAAGTAAATTTAAGCAAAATAAAATAAAAAAATCTTTGAGATACAAATGTATCTTAAGCCGAGCATCTGCAAGTCTAGCATAACCTAACTGGCCCAAACAATTCTCAGCAATTGACTTGAATTTAAAAGAATTCATTGACTTCTAAACCGGACAACTTTTTGTTGTTTTCTAGCTTTTTGCTTTTTGCACATGCTCCAACGGCCTTCCACATCAGCTGCCCCAGCAAGTCCCATGACCGTGGTCGATGTCGTCGTCGTCGTCGTTGACGTTAACGTTGTCTTATGCCAATTCAAAGGCAATGTACTCGCGTGAGCCGTGGCCACTTGAAGTGTGTTTTGAATGTCATGAGCAATGACTGGCAATGGGCCACTGTTGCTGCCGGTGGAGATGGTGGTGCAGATGTCGACGTAAGCGACGCTTGCTCAATCGGCTCAATCGTTGACAACAAAAGAAGAAAATATGTGCCGCTAGTCAGTGGGTTGTAGCTGTTTCTTTTTTTTGTTTAAAGAGCTTTTTCTTTTCTTTTTTTCATTTTATGATTACCGTTGTCGCAATTTATTGTTGTTGTTTGTTGTCTGTTATTTGTTGTGTGGGTCAGTGGCAAGGCGTGCGTGCAACAACAGCCTCCACAATATGAACTGAACTCAACTCAATAATTTTGTTGCTGCGAATTATGAAATATTGACAAGTGAGCCGCAATTGATGGGCACGGCCTGCTGGACACAGTCGCTTGACTGATTGACTGACTGACTGACTGACTGACTGATTGACTGAGTGACTGTTGCCTCGTCACAGTCCGTTTTGTCTCGCACCCAGTTGACAGTTCAAATTGTCAAGGTAAACATTTATGGGCTGTGGCATCGTAAATCGCGGTAGGTAACATATACAACAGCAACAACAACAACAACAACAACTACAGCAATAAGCTACAACAACAACAACAACTGCAACAACTGCTCATCTTGACTTACATAATAAGCCAAGAAGAATTACAACTCAAAGTGGAGCAAATAAAAATTGGCAAACAAACGAGCGGCACTGAACACTGTGTGAATGGGGCGTGGCGACGGCGACGGCGAGTGTCGAGCGATAATGTTTTATTTTAGCATACACTACGTACAGTTGGGGTCGACCCCAGTTGGTTGTGCAGTACAACAACAACAACAACAAAAAGAAGAGAAGAAGAAGCAAACTCACGGCTTGATCAGTAACAGCTGCATAGTATGACTTTAATAAATACTCAATAATTAGATGGCCTCTAGAATATATACAAGTTGAGCGCTCCCTCGCTACTGCACTAGCGATGGAGGGCGCCGAGTTGTCACCTGTGTATTTGGATGCAATGCAATAAATGTTGTTTATATGTAATACCAAATAATTTAGTAACAAATCAATCTAAATTATATCTCGTACGAAAATTTGAGCTGCGTTAGTGGAATATCTGATTGGAGAGTGTCGCCTGCTTAGGCAGCACAGTAGAGCCTCATTAATTTACATAGTCTATGTACACCTAAATATTATATATATAATATAAATATGGCAACTTTACTTTAAGATAAACAAAATGATCAAAAAGTCAGTTTTCACTTTCAATTTATTGAATTTATTTTACAAATAATTTTGTCTGCCTTTCAATTCAAAATATTTTTAATTATTATTATTATTTTTTTTTTTTTTCATTTTAATTCCAATTATTAATAATTTATTTTTGAATTTTAAATTCATGATTAAAATAAGCTAAAAGTTCCTTAATTTATAAACTTTTTAGATAATTTTCTTAATATTAATTTCTTTTAATTTAATTCAAAATGCAAAATAAAATATTAAATTCAAATTCATAATTTCAAAAAGTTCATTTACTAAAATATCAATTATATAAATTGAAGTTTTACATTTATTTGTAAGATTTTTGTATATACAAAAATATTTAAAAAAAATTTTTATACTTCATTTATTTTATTTCATTTTTTATATGCAATTTTACATTTATCTTTATATATGTTTGTTTGTATGTAAAAAAAAACTATAACCTTATCAGAAGCATTTCGCTTTGCGTTCCAATCACATTGAACAATGTATTTATATTATTTAAAGCAAAATTAAATCTCAATAGGCACTTAAAGGGTATAAAAATAAAACCACTTTTATCAAATAAAAAGAAAAAAAAACGTATATATGTACATATGAGAGATGACTAATCGCTTTGCGTATAATGCGTATATTTGTTTTCAGTTTTAAAGAGAATTCGCAAGTGTATTTAATCTTCGACGCTTCGCTGATAAATGTTCTTTCCTGTTAATTTCTTCTTTTATTTTTTCCCTTAGTCGTTTTTTAATGATTTTTTTTTTGTTTTTGCACATTTGCTGTGTCACCGCGAACGACGTCATCGTCATTGTCGGCGCCCAAGTAAACAATCAATGAGCCATGCAACTGGCAGCACACAGAGACTACACAGAGAGAAAGAGCGAGGAGACTGACAGAGAGAGAGAGAGAGAGAGAGAGAGAAAGAGCTACCCTCTCGCCGCCACCCAGTCGCATGGTTCGACGCATGCCCCACACACGGCAGACGCCTGTTGCTTCCGGCTCTGTGCAGCAGGCTCCACTGTGGGGCAATTTAATCAAAGAGAACTGGGTGTTGCAATAGGATGTGGAGCACGGCACTCAAATGTTAGCATGCAGCATTGTGGATGTCATCGTTGTGCTGCATATTGTTGTTGTTGTTGTTGTAGTTGTTGTTATTGTTGTTGTTATATTTCCCATATTAATTAGAGCGCGAAAATAACAAGTGGAAGTTTACGAAATGAGCATATCAGACTAGCAGATATCCTTTCTTCAATTTTAAAATTCTACTCATATGCATTTAACATAATTTTATTAATTGTTAATACTCAGAAAAAGAAATAAAGTAAATAATTAAATCAATTTAAAAACAAAAAAAACTTTTGGCAACAAAACTTAAGAATAAGAATTTATAAACCGATTTTCATATCATATTGAAGTTTTAAGTATAATAAACTAAGTTCAAACGTAGCTTTATAACGTACTGAAGAAAACTTGATAATGATATGAAAGACAGATGCATATGTAATTGAATATACTATCTCGGCTTTTTAAGAGCTTTATATTATATATATTCCAAGTTAATATATATCATGGTTTGGCCGCTCTATTCCTTTGCTCACTCTTTATAAATTCTACTAGCGTATTTAATTTAAAATATAAATATATATAAATAACAAATGCTATATCTAAACATTATAACCCAATTAACGCAACCTCTATACACATTTAAAAATTAGTATAGGGTATGTTAGTATTATTATTAACTATAAACTTTAAACGCGAAACAAGAATAAATTCAAGTTTGTTGATCTAATCGCGATGGGCGTTACATTAACTAGTGCAGGGGACGTGTTCTACACACACACACACACACACACATGCATGCATGCATCTATCTATCAACTATTAGGTTATGCGAACTATTGTTATTTAGCGATGTGCCTTATCTGGCATAATCGCTCGTTCAGAAAACTTAATTGAGCGTAAAATCTCGCTGAGCAAATGCATGCAACACACAGACCAGACGCTGGGATTGAGATTTGCCGGCGTGTTCAAGTGCCAAAGTGGAATACCCCGTTCAGCCTTACGCATGCCAAAAACGAGGGAAACAGCTCATAGAGCCGTTAATCGCAAGCAACGTTGAGTCACAAGACCCTAGACCAATTTCCTATCCTAATCGATAATCGGTAAACGGTAATGATGGGATCTACAATCTTATCGTTGGCCAATATGAATCAGTCCAGTCGCCACCTGGCCTTGTCGCAAGCGCCTCTTACTAATTGGCCATAATCAAGCAGTTACCAATGCTATAATCAAGCAGTTATCAATGCCAATTGGACTGCCATGGCTTATGATATTTTTATGCTACCTCTTTGGGTTTTTTTTTGCCATTTAATTGGATTCAATAAATGATAATGGGGGAGAGGCAGAAATAAGTGATAACAAAAAAAAACTGAGAACTGATAATGGAGTGAGAATAGTGACTAATAAGCCGCTGTTAGGAATCGCTGCTAACTGCGCGATGAGACAGTTTGTTGTTGATTATATAGACGAGTGCGTAATATGTGTATAAATAAAAGCGTTGCCCCTAATAGATAGATGAATAGATGGATTGTTTATAATTGTTGGCTTTACGAGCTTTAACTTTAACTGTCCCCATAGATAGATAAAAAGATAAGATTCTTGATTAAACTCCTGTCTAAACTCTAAGAGCTATACTTCATATTCTTTGGTAAAAATATGCTAGCAATAAAAGTATTTAAATAAATTTAAGTGATTTTATATATGTAAGAAATTTGTTAAATAAATGTATTTAAGTAAATTTAAGAGATTTTTTGTTTTTCATTTAATATTTTAAAGATTTTTCTTAATCATATTTAACTGTCACAGTTCAAGAGAACCTTGAATATTTGAATATTTGGGAAGAATATGCTACTAACAAAATTATTCAAATCAATTTAAAAGATATTTCAAATGATTGCATTCTTTTTTATTAAAAAATTTGTAGATTCAAATATTTTATAACATACACAAAAATATTTTTACGAAATCTTTGAATTCCAAATACACACACTTAATATTTGACAAAAATAAAAGATAAAAAAAATAAATTTTTTTTTTTTTTTTTGCATTTTATCAAAGCTTAGAGAAAACATTGAAAAGTTGAACAAATATAAATAACTAAATATATTTTTTCTAAACTAGAATAAAGCTCTTTCTAACAAATATATACAGAAGTATTAAAAAGTTTTCAACTGTTTGTTGACCGGGGAAAGCCGGTTAACATTTGATAAACATATACAGACATTTGAATATATATGTACATATACATATATAATTTGGTTTTGCAAGGTGCCCTAAAACAGAGTTCAGTTTTACAGGCAAAGCACGTTTTGAGTATTTGCTGATTATACAATGCGAATATCATACACACACACACACATACACACACACATACATGCAGTTACAAGCTGGTCACAAAGTTCGTTAGTTTAACCACGCACCTGACTTTTTGTGATATTCGTTATAGTATTTTATTTCTTAATATAAGTGTGTCTGTATGTTTCTTATGTATATCGCTTCTTTTTTTTTTTGGAAAGTTGTTCGCTTTTCTTTGCTATTATTATTTTTGGCGTTGCCTTGGCTTGGCTTGGCGTATTTTATATTTTTAATTATGTATTTATGTTGGCTTTATATACATATGTTTGTAGGTATTTTGCTGTGTTTATGACGATTAGATAATCACAGCAACATTGGCCGTACACATACACACACACGCGCACGCACACCGTGACAACAAACACTTAACGGTTTTGGTAACGTTTACCGTTCGTTAATACGATGCTTTGCCTTGCACGCTTTTAAACCAACTGACGGCTCGCTGGATGCGCCTGTGAACCTTATCAGACGACGGCGACGACAACAACAAAAACGACGACAGCGACGACGACGACTGACGTGCCGAATCGATCAGTGAGTGCGCGCACGAGCAGACCGATTACAAAGCTTAACGATGAATCATGCCCTAACGAGCGAATCAAGAGCGTAAATCAAAGAGAGCGAGAGAGTGAGAGAGAAAAAGCGCGCGACTGAGAGAATGACGCTAGAATCTTGCCCTTTATTACAAAAAAAAAAAAAAAACGTAGAATGAAAAAAAAGTGTTAAGAGTCAAGTGTAAAGCGCAACGTTTAACGCAGATTTTTTCAGATTTTTTATTTATTTTTTTTTTTTAATATTTGCTTAAATGATTTTTTAATAGCTTTAAAAGCTGCAATCACTTAACCGGACAAAAGTCGACGGCGCAGATCAACCGCTTGCTGAACCGTTGGCCAGCGTGCCAAAAATACAACTGAGCGCGCGATTGCCACAGTGGCCAATGCTGCAAAAGTGGATGTTGCTATTGCTGTTGCTGTTGCTGTGGCCGGTGGTCAGTCCGTTGCTGTTTATGCTGAGTTGGGTTTGCTTGCATTGCAAAAGCGACAGTCACAGCCACAGCCATAGCGACAGCGGCTCAAAAGAGAAGAAAATACACGCACACACATACAGACAGTGCCACCAATACATATCGCTGCGTTTATATGTGAATTAAGGCATTTCTGTGGCAAGTCGCCATCTTCTGCGGGGCAATGTTGACTGTTGATGTAACTGGCGTTGGCTGCTGGTCATTTGTCTAGGCGTTCGTTTTTGGCCAGTGTAGCAGCGCTGGCGGCTATTAGAGTCAACTGCTAACAAAATTACTTTCGCTTTCCGGCTTATGATTGTTCACGTGTATATAAAATGTAGTATATATATGTATATTTGTTTATAAACGCTTTGTATGACAGTTGGTGAAGTGTGCCACATGCATCACAGCAGGTGTGCAAAAAAAGACAAACAAATTAAAAAGAAATACAAGAAATGTTACAGTAGCAACAAAATGCTGAGAGCAACAGAATAGAAGGCACAGAAAGCACAGTTTTCATTATGTATATGTGTGCGTGCGTGTGTGTGTTGGTATTAGTGAGAGAGCCGCTTGAACTCGTTTGAATGCAAGAAACAGAAAAAAACATAGCACAGTAGAGAAACCGTTACGTTGCATACGTTACGTTGTTTATCGACGGCATCTGGTGCGTCGCCCCAGTCCACTACTAGCAGCGTCGCATTATATGCTTCCTACTGATTTCATAAACAGTTCTTTTATAGAATCCATATGCAAATCAGTCTCTATGTACATATTCATATTT